>RXID01017127.1:0-22285 GCA_005019695.1 Trichopus zeylanicus subsp. travancoricus
TTTAGAGTGCGGTTCAATAATCTATGAAATCCTAACCCAACTCTAAACTTGAAAGTTACTTTAAAGGAGTCACACACTAATCATAGCAATTTTACTCTAAAAAAAATGGGCAATCAAATTTTTATTCAACCTTATAGAATTAAAGAACAAGAATCCAATTGCTATTTTTGTTTCATATTTTCATAAATGAAAGAACCTGTTAACAAATGAAAGAACAAATTTGTTTCTATTGCTAGACACTAAGTCAGAACCAGAATGGCAAAACAAATAAAGAAAGGTCCCATTAGTCCTCATTATCAAATATCTGAATGTTAACGCCTAATACTCCATCGATAGTTCGAATGGGTAAATTTCAATGATCAATTTTAGCACAAATTTTGTGTAAGAGGAGCCCTCCCTTCTCTGATCCATTCGACACGTGCAATTTCTTTTCCGTCGATAACGCGGCTATTTGCACTGGAATTCCTTTTGTGTGCATTTATTATTATTCGTTAATTCAATCGCCGTTCTCATTGCCTTTCGAAATAAACTATATTTGTAAATTGTAAAGCTATATATTTTGCAAGAATTAGATTTTGTTTTGTTTTTCTCTTCGATCATCTTTCATTTATCCACATCCCCTTATTGTGTGTCTACTACTCATAATTAGATTTTTTATGTTATGGGAGAAATTTCATTTGCTACAAGTATATGATCGATCCAGTCGTATAGTGACTATTTCTTGGGATCTCCAAAATACTAAGCAATTAGTCGGTTTTTTTATATTATATATAGTTATCAAGTGTAGAGTGCGGTTCAATAATCTATGAAATCCTAACCCAACTCTAAACTTTAAAGTTACTTTAAATAAGGAGTCACACACTAAGCATAGCAATTTTACTCTAAAAAAAAATGGACAATCAAATTTTTATTCAACCTTATAGAATTAAAAAACTAGAATCGAATTGTTATTTTTGTTTCATATTTCATAAATGAAAGAACCAGTTAATAAATTGAAGAAAAAATTTGTTTCTATTGCTAGACACTAGTCAGAACCAGAATGGCAAAACAAATAAAGAAAGGTCCATTAGTCCTCATCTACAAATATCCGATTTTTAACGCCTAATACTCCATAGATAGTTCGAATTGTAAATTTCAATGATCAATTTTAGCACAAATTGTATGTAGAGGAGCCCTCCCTTCTCTGATCCATTCGACACGTGCAATTTCTTTTCCGTCGATATGCCTTGCTATTTGCACTTGAATTCCTTTTGTGTGCATTTATTCAGTTAATTCAATCGCCTTTCTCATTGCCTTTCGAAATGAAACTATATTTTTAAATTGTAAAGCTATATATTCTGCAAGAATTAGATTTTTTTGTTTTCTCTTTCGATCATCTTTCATTTATCCACATCCCCTTATTGTGTTTTACAACTCATAATTAGATTTTTTATGTTATGGGAGAAATTTCATTTGCTACAAGTATATGATCGATCCAGTCGTATAGTGACTATTTCTTGGGCTCTCAAAAATACGAAGCAATAAGTTGGTTTTTTAATAATATATATTGTTATTAAGTTTAGAGTGGGGTTCAATAGTCTATCAAATCCTAACCCAACTCTAAACTTTAAAGTTACTTTAAAGAAGGAGTCACACACTAAGCATAGCAATTTTACTCTAAAAAATAATGGTCAATCAAATTTTTATTCAACCTTATAGAATTAAAGAGCTAGAATCGAATTGCTATTTTTGTTTCATATTTCATAAATGAAAGAACGAGTTAATAAATGAAAGAACAAATTTGTTTCTATTGCTAGACACTTGTCAGAACCAGAATGGCAAAAAAAATAAAGAAAGGTCCGATGAGTCTCCTCTACAAATATCCGAATTTTAACGTCTATACTCCATAGATGTTAGAATTGTAAATTTCAATGATCAGCAATTTTAGCACAAATTTGTTTTGTAGAGGAGCACTCCCTTCTCTGATCCATTCGACACGTGCAATTTCTTTTCCGTCGATACGCCCTGCTATTTGCACTTGAATTCCTTTTGTGTGCATTTATTGAGTTAATTCAATCGCCTTTCTCATTGCCTTTCGAAAAGAAACTATATTTCTAAATTGTAAAGCTATATATTTTGCAATAATTAGATTTTTTGTTTTCTCTTTCGATCATCTTTCATTTATCCACATCCCCTTATTGTGTTTTACAACTCATAATTAGATTTTTTATGTTATGGGAGAAATTTCATTTGCTTACAAGTATATGATCGATCCAGTCGTATAGTGACTATTTCTTGGGATCTCAAAAATACGAAGCAATATGTTGGTTTTTTTATATTATATATAGTTATTAAGTGTAGAAGTGCGGTTCAATAATCTATGAATCCGAAACCAACTCTAAACTTTAAAGTTACTTTTAAATAAGGAGTCACACACTAAGCATAGCAATTTTACTCTAAAAAAAAATGGATAATCAAATTTTTATTCAACCTAATAGAATTAAAAAACTAGAATCGAATTGCTATTTTTGTTTCATATTTCATAAATGAAAGAACGAGTTAATAAATTGAAGAACAAATTTGTTTCTATTGCTAGACACTAGTAAGAACCAGAATGGCAAAACAATTAAAGAAAGGTCCATTAGTCCTCATCTACAAATATCCGATTTTTAACGCCTAATACTCCATAGATAGTTCGAATTGTAAATTTCAATGATCAATTTTAGCACAAATTGTTTGCAGAGGAACCCTCCCTTCTCTGATCCATTCGACACGTGCAATTTCTTTTTCGTCGATACGCCTGGCTATTTGCACTTGAATTCCTTTTGTGTGCATTTATTCAGTTAATTCATTCGCCTTTCTCATTGCCTTTCGAAATGAAACTATATTTTTAAATTATAAAGCTATATATTCTGCAAGAATTAGATTTTCTATTTTCTCTTTCTATCATGTTCCATTTATCCACATCCCCTTATTGTGTTTTTCTACTCATAATTAGATTTTTTAAGTTATGGGAGAAATTTCATTTGCTACAAGTATATGATCGATCCAGTCGTATAGTGACTATTTCTTGGGATCTCAAAAATACGAAGCAATAAGTCGGTTTTTTTATCTTATATATAGTTATTAAGTGTAGAGTGCGGTTCAATAATCTATGAAATCCTAACCCAACTCTAAACTTTAAAGTTACTTTAATGACGGAGTCACACACTAAGCATAGCAATTTTACTCTGAAAAAAAATGGTCAATCAGATTTTTATTCAACCTTATAGAATTAAAGAACTCGAATCAAATTGCTATTTTTGTTTCATATTTCATAAATGAAAGAACCAGTTAATAAATGAAAGAACAAATTTGTTTCTATTGCAAGACACTAGTCAGAACCAGAATGGCAAAACAAATAAAGAAAGGTCCATTAGTCCTCATCTACAAATATCCGATTTTTAATGCCTAATACTCCATAGATAGTTCGAATTGTGAATTTCAATGATCAATTTTAGCACAAATTGTTTGTAGAGGAGCCCTCCCTTCTTTGATCCATTCGACACGTGCAATTTCTTTTTCGTCGATACGCCTGGCTATTTGCACTTGAATTCCTTTTGTGTGCATTTATTCAGTTAATTCAATCGCCTTTCTCATTGCCTTTCGAAACGAAACTATATTTTCAAATTGTAAAGCTATATATTCTGCAAGAATTAGATTTTCTATTTTCTCTTTCTATCATCTTTCATTTATCCACATCCCCTTATTGTGTTTTTCTACTAATAATTAGATTTTTTAAGTTATGGGAGAAATTTCATTTGCTACAAGTATATGATCGATCCAGTCGTATTGTGACTATTTCTTGGGATCTCAAAAATACGAAGCAATAAGTTGATTTTTTTATATTATATATAGTTATTAAGTTTAGAGTGGGGTTCAATAATCGATGAAATCCTAACCCAACTCTAAACTTTAAAGTTACTTTAAAGAAGGAGTCACACACTAAGCATAGCAATTTTACTCTGAAAAAAAATGGTCAATCAAATTTTTATTCAACCTTATAGAATTAAAGAACTCGAATCCAATTGCTATTTTTGTTTCATATTTGATAAATGAAAGAACCAGTTAATAAATGAAAGATCAAATTTGTTTCTATTGCTAGACACTAGTCAGAACCAGAATGGCAAAACAAATAAAGAAAGGTCCATTAGTCCTCATCTACAAATATCTGAATTTTAACGCCTAATACTCCATAGATAGTTCGAATTGTAAATTTCAATGATCAATTTTAGCCCAAATTGTTTGTAGAGGAGCCCTCCCTTCTCTGATCCAATCGACACGTGCAATTTCTTTTCCGTCGATACGCCTTGCTATTTGCACTTGAATTCCTTTTGTGTGCATTTATTCTGTTAATTCATTCGCCTTTCTCATTGCCTTTCGAAATGAAACTATATTTTTAAATTGTAAAGCTTTATTTTTTGCGAGAATTAGATTTTTTATTTTCTCTTTCGATCATCTTTCATTTATCCACATCCCCTTATTGTGTTTTACTACTCATAATTAGATTTTTTATATTATGGGAGAAATTTCATTTGCTACAAGTATATGATCGATCCAGTCGTATAGTGACTATTTCTTGGGATCTCCAAAATACGAAGCAATTAGTCGGTTTTTTTATATTATATATAGTTATCAAGTGTAGAGTGTGGTTCAATAATCTATGAAATCCTAACCCAACTCTAAACTTTAAAGTTACTTTAAAGAAGGAGTCACACACTAAGCATAGCAATTTTACTCTGAAAAAAAATGGTCAATCAAATTTTTATTCAACCTTATAGAATTAAAGAACTCCGAATCCAATCTTATTTTTGTTCATTTTTGATAAATGAAAGAACCAGTTAATAAATGAAAGATCAAATTTTGTTCTTATTGCTAACAACCTATCCAGAACCAGAATGGCAAACAATAAAAGGAAAGGTCCATTAGTCCTCATCTACAAATATCCGAATTTTAACGCCTAATAGTCCATAGATAGTTCCAATTGTAAATTTCAATGATCAATTTTAGCACAAATTGCTTGTAGAGGAGCCCTCCCTTCTCTGATCAATTCGACACGTGCAATTTCTTTTTCGTCGATACGCCTGGCTATTTGCACTTGAATTCCTTTTGTGTGCATTTATTCAGTTAATTTGATCGCCTTTCTCATTGCCTTTCGAAATGAAACAATATTTTTAAATTGTAAAGCTATATATTTTTCAAGAATTAGATTTTTTTATTTTCTCTTTCGATCATCTGTCATTTATCCACATCCCCTTATTGTGTTTTACTACTCATAATTAGATTTTTTATGTTATGGGAGAAATTTCATTTGCTACAAGTATATGATCGATCCAGTCGTATAGTGACTATTTCTTGGGATCTCCAAAATAGGAAGCAATTAGTCGGTTTTTTTATATTATATATAGTTATTAAGAGTAGAGTGCGGTTCAATAATCTATGAAATCCTAACCCAACTCTAAACTTTAATGTTACTTTAAAGAAGGAGTCACACACTGAGCATAGCAATTTTACTCTAAAAAAAATGGTCAATCAAATTTTTATTCAACCTTATAGAATTGAAGAACTAGAATCAAATTGCTATTTTTGTTTCATATTTCATAAATGAAACAACCAGTTAATAAATGAAAGAACAAATTTGTTTCTATTGCTGAACACTAGTCAGAACCAGAATGGCAAAATAAATCAAGAAAGGGCCATTAGTCCTCGTCTACAAATATCCGAATTTTAATGCCTAATACTCCCTAGATAGTTTGAATTGTAAATTTCAATGATCAATTTTAGCACAAATTGATTGTAGAGGAGCCCTCCCTTCTCTGATCCATTTGACACGTGCAATTTATTTTTCGTCGATATGCCTGGCTATTTGCACTTGAATTCCTTTTGTGTGCATTTATTTAGTTAATTCAATCGCCTTTCTCATTGCCTTTCGAAATGAAACTATATTTTTCAATAGTAAAGCAATATATTCTGCAAGAATTAGATTTTTTATTTTCTATTTCTATCATCTTTCATTTATCCACATCCCCTTATTGTGTTTTACTACTCATAATTCAATTTTTTGAGTGATGGGAGAAATTTCATTTGCTACAAGTATATCATCGATCCAGTCGTATAGTGACTACTTCTTGTTATCTCAAAAATACGAAGCAATAGGTCGGTTTTTTTATATTATATATAGTTATTAAGTGTAGAGTGCGGTTCAATAATCTATGAAATCCTAACCCAACTCTAAACTTTAAAGTTACTTTAAAGAAGGAGTCACACACTATGCATGGCAATTTTACTCTAAAAAAAAATGGTCAATCAAATTTTTATTCAACCTTATAGAATTAAAGAACTAGAATCAAATTGCTATTTTTGTTTCATATTCATAAATGAAAAACCAGTAATAAATGAAAATCAAATTTGTTTCGATGCTTAGACACTAGTCATAACCCAGAATGGCAAAAACAAATAAAGAAAGGTCCATTAGTCCTCATCTACAATAGCTCTAATTTTAACAGTGCCTAATACTCCCATGATAGTTCGAGATTGCAAAGTTTCATGATCAATTTTAAGCACAAAGGTGGTTGTAGTGGGTGAGCCCTCCCTTCTCCTGATTCCATTCGACACGTGCAATTTCTTTTTCGTCGATAACGCCTTAGCTATTTGCACTTGAATTCTTTGGTGGGCTTTATTTCAGTTAATTCAATCGCCATTCTCATTGCCTTTCGAAATTAAACTATATTTTTAAATTATAAAGCTATATATTCTGCAAGAATTAGATTTTTTGTTTTCTCTTTCTATCATCTTTCATTTATCCACATCCCCTTATTGTGTTTTACAACTCATAATTAGATTTTTTATGTTATGGGAGAAATTTCATTTGCTACAAGTATATGATCGATCCAGTCGTATAGTGACTATTTCTTGGGCTCTCAAAAATACGAAGCAATAAGTTGGTTTTTTAATAATATATATTGTTATTAAGTTTAGAGTGGGGTTCAATAGTCTATCAAATCCTAACCCAACTCTAAACTTTAAAGTTACTTTAAAGAAGGAGTCACACACTAAGCATAGCAATTTTACTCTAAAAAATAATGGTCAATCAAATTTTTATTCAACCTTATAGAATTAAAGAGCTAGAATCGAATTGCTATTTTTGTTTCATATTTCATAAATGAAAGAACGAGTTAATAAATGAAAGAACAAATTTGTTTCGATTGCTAGACACTTGTCAGAACCAGAATGGCAAAACAAATAAAGAAAGGTCCATTAGTCCTCGTCTACAAATATCCGAATTTTAACGCTTAATACTCCATAGATAGTTCGAATTGTAAATTTCAACGATCAATTTCAGCACAAATTGTTTGTAGAGGAGCCCTCCCTTCTCTGATCCATTCGACACGTGCAATTTCTTTTTCGTCGATACGCCTGGCTATTTGCACTTGAATTCCTTTTCTGTGCATTTATTCAGTTAATTCAATCGCCTTTCTCATTGCCTTTCGAAATGAAACTATATTTTTAAATTGTAAAGCTATATATTCTGCAAGAATTAGATTTTTTTATTTTCTCTTTCGATCATCTTTCATTTATCCACATCCCCTTATTGTGTTTTACTACTCATAATTAGATTTTTTATGTTATGGGAGAAATTTCATTTGCTACAAGTATGTGATCGATCCAGTCGTATAGTGACTATTTCTTGTGATCTCCAAAATACGAAGCAATTAGTCGGTTTTTTTATATTATATATAGTTATTAAGTGTAGAGTGCGGTTCAATAACCTATAAAATCCTAACCCAACTCTAAACTTTAATGTTACTTTAAAGAAGGAGTCACACACTAAGCAGAGCAATTTTACTCTAAAAAAAAATGGTCAATCAAATTTTTATTCAACCTTATAGAATTAAAGAACTAGAATCAAATTGCTATTTTTGTTTCATATTTCATAAATGAAAGAACCAGTTAATAAATGAAAGATCAAATTTGTTTCTATTGCTAGACACTAGTCAGAACCAGAATGGCAAAACAAATAAAGAAAGGTCCACTAGTCCTCATCTACAAATATCCGAATTTTAACGCCTAATACTCCATAGATAGTTCGAATTGTAAATTTCAATGATCAATTTTAGCACAAATTGGTTGTAGAGGAGCCCTCCCTTCTCTGATCCATTCGACACGTGCAATTTCTTTTCCGTCGATACGCCTTGTTATTTGCACTTGAATTCCTTTTGTGTGCATTTATTCAGTTAATTCAATCGCCTTTCTCATTGCCTTTCGAAATGAAACTATATTTTTAAATTGTTAAGCTATATATTCTGCAAGAATTAGATTTTTTGTTTTCTCTTTCGATCATCTTTCATTTATCCACATCCCCTTAGTGTGTTTTACAACTCATAATTAGATTTTTTATGTTATGGGAGAAATTTCATTTGCTACAAGTATATGATCGATCCAGTCGTATAGTGACTATTTCTTGGGATCTCAAAAATACGAAGCAATAAGTTCCTTTTCTTTATATTATATATAGTTATTAAGTTTAGAGTGGGGTTCAATAATCTAGGAAATCCTAACCCAACTCTAAACTTTAAAGTTACTTTAAAGAAGGAGTCACACACTAAGCATAGCAATTTTACGCTAAAAAAAATGGGCAATCAAATTTTTATTCAACCTTATAGAATTAAAGAACTAGAATCCAATTGCTATTTTTGTTTCATCTTCAATAATGAAAGACCAGTTAATTAATGAAAGAACAAATTTTGTTTTCCTATTGCGAGACCTAGTCCAGAACAGAATGCAAAAAAATAAAGAAAGGTCCATTAGTCCCTCATATACAAATATCCGAATTTTAACGCCTAAAATAACTCCATAGATAGTTGAAATTGTAAATTTCAATGATCAATTTTAACACAAATTGCTTGTAGAGGAGTCCTCCCTTGTCTGATCCATTCGACACGTGCAATTTCTTTTCCGTCGATACGCCTTGCTATTTGCACTTGAATTCCTTTTGTGTGCATTTATTCAGTTAATTCAATCGCCTTTTTCATTGCCTTTCGAAATGAAACGATATTTTTAAATTGTAAAGCTATATATTCTGCAAGAATTAGATTTTTTATTTTCTCTTTCGATCATCTTTCACTTATCCACATCCCCTTATTGTGTTTTACAACTCATAATTAGATTTTTTATGTTATGGGAGAAATTTCATTTGCTACAAGTATATGATCGATCCAGTCGTATAGTGACGATTTCTTGGGATCTCAAAAATACGAAGCAATAAGTTGGTTTTTTTATATTATATATAGTTATTAAGTTTAGAGTGGGGTTCAATAATCTATGAAATCCTAACCCAACTCTAAACTTTAAAGTTACTTTAAAGAAGGAGTCACACACTCAGCATAGCAATTTTACTATAAAAAAAAATGGTCAATCAAATTTTTATTCAACCTTATAGAATTAAAGAACAAGAATCGAATTGCTATTTTTGTTTCATATTTCATAAATGAAAGAACCAGTTTACAAATGAAAGAACAAATTTGTTTCTATTGTTAGTCACTAGTCAGAACCAGAATGGGAAAACAAATAAAGAAAGGTCCACTAGTCCTCATCTACAAATATCCGAATTTTAATGCCTAATACTCCATAGATAGTTCCAATTGTAAATTTCAATGATCAATTTTAGCACAAATTGCTTGTAGAGGAGCCCTCCCTTCTCTGATCCATTCGACAAGTGCAATTTCTTTTCCGTCGATACGCCTTGCTATTTGCATTTGAATTCCTTTTGTGTGCATTTATTCAGTTAATTCAATCGCCTTTTTCATTGCCTTTCGAAATGAAACTATATTTTTAAATTGTAAAGCTATATATTCTGCAAGAATTAGATTTTTTTTCTTTTCTCTTTTCATCATCTTTCATTTATCCACATCCACTTATGTGTTAAAACTCATAATTAGATTTTTTTAGTTATGGGAAGACATGTATTTGCTACAAGCTATTATGCTCGCTCTAGTCGTTTATTGACTATTTCTTTGGATCTCAAAAATACGAAGAAATAAGTTGGTTTTTTTTTATATTATATATAGTTATTAAGTTTAGGGTGGGGTTCAATAATCTATGAAATCCTAACCCAACTCTAAACTTTAAAGTTACTTTAAAGAAGGAGTCACACACTAAGCATAGCAATTTTACTCAAAAAAAAATGGCCAATCAAATTTTTATTCAACCTTATAGAATTAAAGAACTAGAATCAAATTGCTATTTTGGTTTCATATTTCATAAATGAACGAACCAGTTAATAAATGAAAGAACAAATTTGTTTCTATTGTAGAAATAGTCAGAACCAGAATGGCAAAACAAATAAAGAAAGTTCCATTAGTCCTCCTCTACAAATATCCGAATTTTACCGCCTAATACTCCATAGATAGTTCGAATTGTAAATTTCAATGATCAATTTAAGCACAAATTGTTTGTAGAGGAGCCCTCTCTTCTCTGATCCATTCGACACGTGCAATTTCTTTTCCGTCGATACGCCTTGCTATTTGCACTTGAATTCCTTTTGTGTGCATTTATTCAGTTAATTCAATCGCATTTTTCATTGCCTTTCGGAATGAAACTATATTTTTAAATTGTAAAGCTATAAATTCTGCAAGAATTACATTTTTTGTTTTCTCTTTCTATCATCTTTCATTTATCCAAATCCCCTTATTGTGTTTTACAACTCATTATTAGATTTTTTATGTTATGGGAGAAATTTCATTTGCTACAAGTATATGATCGATCCAGTCGTATAGTGACTATTTCTTGGGATGTCAGAAATACGAAGCAATAATTTGGTTTTTTTATATTATATATAGTTATTAACTTTAGAGTGGTGTTCAATAATCTATGAAATCCTAACCCAACTCTAAACTTTAAAGTTACTTGAAAGAAGGAGTCACACACTAAGCATAGCAGTTTTACTCTAAAAAAAAATGGGTAATCAAATTTTTATTCAACCTTATAGAATTAAGGAACTAGAATCCAATTGCTATTTTTGTTTCATATTTCATAAATGAAAGAACCAGTTAACAAATGAAAGAACAAATTTGTTTCTATTGCTAGACACTAGTCAGAACCAGAATGGCAAAACAAATAAAGAAAGGTGCATTAGTCCTCATCTACAAATATCCGAATTTTAACGCCTAATACTCCATAGATAGTTCCAATTGTAAATTTCAATGATCAATTTTAGCACAAATTGCTTGTAGAGGAGCCATCCCTTCTCTGATCCATTCGACACGTGCAATTTCTTCTCCGTCGATACGCCTTGCTATTTGCACTTGAATTCCTTTTGTGTGCATTTATTCAGTTAATTCAATCGCATTTTTCATTGCCTTTCGGAATGAAACTATATTTTTAAATTGTAAAGCTATATATTATGCAAGAATTAGATTTTTTGTTTTCTCTTTCTATCATTTTTCATTTATCCATATCCCCTTATTGTGTTTTACAACTCATAATTAGATTTTTTATGTTAAGGGAGAAATTTCATTTGCTACAAGTATATGATCGACCCAGTCGTATAGTGACTATTTCTTGGAATCTCAGAAATACGAAGCAAGAAGTTGGTTTTTTTATATTATATATAGTTATTAAGTTTATAGTGGGGTTCAATAATCTATGAAATCCTAACCCAACTCTAAACTTTCAAGTTACTTTAAAGAAGGAGTCACACACTAAGCATAGCAATTTTACTCTAAAAAAAATTGTCAATCAAATTTTTATTCAACCTTATAGAATTAAAGAACAAGAATCGAATTGCTATTTTTGTTTCATATTTCATAAATGAAAGAACCAGTTAATAAATGAAAGAACAAATTTGTTTCTATTGCTAGACACTAGTCTGAACCAGAATGGCAAAACAAAAAAAGAAAGGTCCATTAGTCCTCATCTACAAATATCCGAATTTTAACGCCTAATACTCCATAGATAGTTCGAATTGTAAATTTCAATGATCAATTTTAGCACAAATTGTTTGTAGAGGAGCCCTCCCTTCTCTGATCCAATCGACACATGCAATTTCTTTTCCGTCGATACGCCTTGCAATTTGCACTTGAATTCCTTTTGTGTGCATTTATTCAATTAATTCAATCGCCTTTCTCATTGCCTTTCGAAATGAAACTATATTTTTAAATTGTAAAGCTATATATTCTGCAAGAATTAGATTTTTTGTTTTCTCTTTCTATCATCTTTCATTTATCCATATCCCCTTATTGTGTTTTACAACTCATAATTAGATTTCTTATGTTATGGGAGAAATTTCATTTGCTACAAGTATATGATCGATCCAGTCGTATAGTGACTATTTCTTGGGATCTCAGAAATACGAAGCAATAAGTTCGTTTTTTTATATTATATATAGTTATTAAGTTTAGAGTGGGGTTCAATAATCTATGAAATCCTAACCCAACCCTAAACTTTAGCGTTACTTTAAAGAAGGAGTCACACACTAAGCATAGCAATTTTACTCTAAAAAAAAATGGTCAATCAAATTTTTATTCAACCTTATAGAATTAAAGAACAAGAATCCAATTGCTATTTTTGTTTCATATTTCATAAATGAAAGAACCAGATAACAAATGAAAGAACAAATTTGTTTCTATTGCTAGACACTAGTCAGAACTAGAATGGCAAAACAAATAAAGAAGGTCCATTAGTCCTCATCTACAAATATCCGAATTTTAACGCCTAATACTCCATAGATAGTTCCAATTGTAAATTTTAATGATCAATTTTAGCACAAATTGCTTGTAGAGGAGCCCTCCCTTCTCTGATCCATTCGACACGTGCAATTTCTTTTCCGTCGATACGCCTTGCTATTTGCACTTGAATTCCTTTTGTGTGCATTTATTCAGATAATTCAATCGCCTTTCTCATTGCCTTTAGAAATGAAACTATATTTTTAAATTGTAAAGCTATATATTCTGCAAGAATTACATTTTTTGTTTTCTATTTCTATCATCTTTCATTTATCCATATCCCCTTATTGTGTTTTACAACTCATAATTAGATTTTTTATGTTATGGGAGAAATTTCATTTGCTACAAGTATATGATCGATCCAGTCGTATAGTGACTATTTCTTGGGATCTCACAAATACGAAGCAATAAGTTGTTTTTTTTATATTATATATAGTTATTAAGTTTATAGCTGGGGTTCAATCATCTAAGTAAATCCTTAAACCAACTCTAAACTCTCAAGTTTACTTTTAAAGAAGGATGTCACACATAGCCTAGCAATTTACTCTAACAATAAAAATGGGGGTCAATCAAATTTTTATTCCAACCATCTAGAATAAAGAACAAGAAATCGAATGCTATTTTTGTTTTATATTTCATACATGAAAGAACAGTTTACAAAAATGAAAGACAATTTGTTTCTATTGCTAGACACTAGTAAGAACCAGAATGGCAAAACAATTAAAGAAAGGTCCATTAGTCCTCATCTACAAATATCCGATTTTTAACGCCTAATACTCCATAGATAGTTCGAATTGTAAATTTCAATGATCAATTTTAGCACAAATTGCTTGTAGAGGAGCCCTCCATTCTCTGATCCATTCGACACATGCAATTTCTTTTCCGTCGATACGCCTTGCTATTTGCACTTGAATTCCTTTTGTGTGCATTTATTCAGTTAATTCAATCGCATTTTTCATTGCCTTTCGGAATGAAACTATATTTTTAAATTGTAAAGCTATAAATTCTGCAAGAATTACATTTTTTGTTTTCTCTTTCTATCATCTTTCATTTATCCACATCCCCTTATTGTGTTTTACAACTCATGATTATATTTTTTATGTTATGGGAGAAATTTCATTTGCTACAAGTATATGATCGATCCAGTCGTATAGTGACTATTTCTTGGGATCTCAAAAATACGAAGCAATAAGTTGGTTTTTTTTATATTATATACAGTAATTAAGTTTAGAGTGGGTTCAATAATCTGTGAAATTCTAACCCAACTCTAAACTTTAAAGTTACTTTAAGAAGGAGTCACACACTAAGCATAGCAATTTTACTCTAAAAAAAAATGGTCAATCAAATTTTTATTCAACCTTATAGAATTAAAGAGCTTGAATCAAATTGCTATCTTTGTTTCATATTTCATAAATGAAAGAACCAGTTAATAAATGAAAGAACAAATTTGTTTTTCTTATTTGCTTGACAACTAGTCCAGAACCAGAATGGCAAAACAAATTAAAGAAAGGTCCATTAGTCCTCAGCTACAATTCCGAATGTTAAACAAAACGCCTAATACTCCATAATAGTTCGAAGTTGTAAATTATCAACGATCAATTTTAGCACAAATTGGTTGTAGAGGAGCCATCCCTTCTCTGATCCATTCGACACGTGCAATTTCTTTTCCGTCGATACGCCTTGCTATTTGCACTTGAATTCCTTTTGTGTGCATTTATTCAGTTAATTCAATCGCCTTTCTCATGGCCTTTCGAAATGAAACTATATTTTTAAATTGTAAAGCTATATATTCTACAAGAATTAGATTTTTTATTTTCTCTTTCGATCATATTTCATTTATCCACGTCCCCTTATTGTGTTTTACAACTCACAATTAGATTTTTTATGTTATGGGAGAAATTTCATTTGCTACAAGTATATGATCGATCCAGTCGTATAGTGACTATTTCTTGGGATCTCAAAAATACGAAGCAATAAGTTGGTTTTTTTATATTATATATAGTTATTAAGTTTAGAGTGCTGTTCAATAATCTATGAAATCCTAACCCAACTCTAAACTTTAAAGTTACTTTAAAGAAGGAGTCACACACTAAGCATACCAATTTTACTCTAAAAAAAAATGGTCAATCAAATTTTTATTCAACCTTATAGAATTAAAGAGCTAGAATCGAATTGCTATTTTTGTTTCATATTTCATAAATGAAAGGACCAGTTAATAAATGAAAGAACAAATTTATTTCTATTGCTAGACACTAGTCAGAACCCGAATGGCAAAACAAATAAAGAAAGGTCCATTAGTCCTCATCTACAAATATCCGAATTTTAACGCCTAATACTCCATAGATAGTTCGAATTGTAAATTTCAAAGATCAATTTTAGCACAAATTGTTTGTAGAGGAGCCCTCCATTCTCTGATCCATTCGACACGTGCAATTTCTTTTCCGTCGATGCGCCTTGCTATTTGCATTTGAATTCCTTTTGTGTGCATTTATTCAGTTAATTCAATCGCCTTTCTCATTGCCTTTCGAAACGAAACTATATTTTTAAATTGTAAAGCTATATATTCGGCAAGAATTAGATTTTTTGTTTTCTCTTTCTATCATCTTTCATTTATCCATATCCCCTTATTGTGTTTTACAACTCATAATTAGATTTTTTATGTTATGGGAGAAATTTCATTTGCTATAAGTATGTGATCGATCCAATCGTATAGTGACTATTTCTTGGGATCTCAAAAATACGAAGAAATAAGTTGGTTTTTTTTATATTATATATAGTTATTAAGTTTAGGGTGGGGTTCAATAATCTATGAAATCCTAACCCAACTCTAAACTTTAAAGTTACTTTAAAGAAGGAGTCCCACACTAAGCATAGCAATTTTACTCTAAAAGAAAATGGTCAATCAAATTTTTATACAACCTTATAGAATTAAAGAACTAGAATCCAATTGCTATTTTTGTTTCATATTTCATAAATGAAAGAACTAGTTAATAAATGAAAGAACAAATTTGTTTCTATTGCTAGACAGTAGTCAGAACCAGAATAGCAAAACAAATAAAGAATGGTCCATTAGTCCTCATCTACAAATATCCGAAATTTAACGCCTAATACTCCGTAGATAGTTCGAATTGTAAATTTCAATGATCAATTTTTGCACAAATTGTTTGTAGAGGAACCCGCCCTTCTCTGATCCATTCGACACGTGCAATTTCTTTTCCGTAGATACGCCTGGCTATTTGCACTTGAATTACTTTTCTGTGCATTTATTATGTTAATTCAATCGCCTTTTTCATTGCCTTTCGAAATGAAACTATATTTTTAAATTGTAAAGCTATATATTCTGCAAGAATTAGATTTTTTGTTTTCTCTTTCGATCATCTTTCAGTTATCCACATCCCCTTATTGTGTTTTACAACTCATAATTAGATTTTTTATGTTATGGGAAAAATTTCATTTGCTACAAGTATATGATCGATCCAGTCGTATAGTGACTATTTCTTGGGATCTCAAAAATACGAAGCAAGAAGTTAGTTTTTTTATATTATATATAGTTATTAAGTTTAGAGTGGGGTTCAATAATCTATGAAATCCTAACCAAACTCTAAACTTTAAAGTTACTTTAAAGAAGGAGTCGCACACTAAGCATAGCAATTTTACTCTAAAAAAAATGGTCAATCAAATATTTATTCAACCTTATAGAATTAAAGAACTAGAATCGAATTGTTATTTTTGTTTCATATTTCATAAATGAAAGAACCAGTTAATAAATGAAAAAACCAATTTGTTTCTATTGCTAGACACTAGTCAGAACCAGAATGGCAAAACAAATAAAGAAAGGTCCATTAGTCCTCATCTACAAATATCCGAATTTCAACGCCTAATACTGCATAGATAGTTCCAATTGTAAATTTCAATGATCAATTTTAGCACAAATTGCTTGTAGAGGAGCCCTCCCTTCTCTGATCCATTCGACACGTGTAATTTCTTTTCCGTCGATTCGCCTTGCTATTTGCACTTGAATTCCTTTTGGGTGCATTTATTCAGTTAATTCAATCGCCTTTGTCATTGCCTTTCGAAATGAAACTATATTTTTAAATTGTAAAGCTATATATTCTGCAAGAATTAGATTTTTTTTTTTCTCTTTCTATCATCTTTCATTTATCCACATCCCCTTATTGTATTTTACAACTCATAATTAGATTTTTTATGTTATGGGAGAAATTTCATTTGCTACAAGTATATGATCGATCCAGTCGTATAGTGACTATTTCTTGGGATCTCAAAAATACGAAGCAATAAGTTGGTTTTTTCTATATTATATATAGTCATTAAGTTTAGAGTGGGGTTCAATAATCTATGAAATCCTAACCCAACTCTAAACTTTAAAGTTACTTTAAAGAAGGAGTCACACACTAAGCATAGCAATTTTACTCTAAAAAAAATGGTCAATCAAATTTTTATTCAACCTTATAGAATCAAAGAGATAGAATCGAATTGCTATTTTTGTTTCATATTTCATAAATGAAAGAACCAGTTAATAAATGAAAGAATAAATTTGTTTCTATTGCTAGACACTAGTCAGAACCAAAATGGCAAAACAAATAAAGAAAGTTCCATTAGTCCTCATCTACAAATATCCGAATTTTAACGCCTAATACTCCATAGATAGCTCGAATTGTAAATTTCAATGATCAATTTTAGCACAAATTATTTGTAGAGGAACCCGCCCTTCTCTGATCCATACGACACGTGCAATTCTTTTCCATCGATGCGCCTTGCTATTTGCACTTGAATTCCTTTTGTGTGCATTTATTCAGTTAATTCAATCACCATTTTCATTGCCTTTCGAAATGAAACTATATTTTTAAATTGTAAAGCTATATATTCTGCAAGAATTAGATTTTTTGTTTTCTCTTTCTATCATCTTTCAGTTATCCACATCCCCTTATTAGATTTTTTATGTTATGGGAGAAACTACATTTGCTACAAGTATATGATCGATCCAGTCGTACAGTGACTATTTTTTGGGATTTGAAAAATACGAAGCAATAAGTTGGTTTTTTTATATTATATATAGTTATTAAGTTTAGAGTGGGGTTCAATAATCTATGAAATCCTAACCCAACTCTAAACTTTAAAGCTTACTTTAACGAACGGAGTCACACACTAAGGCATAGCAATTTTACTCTAAAAAACAATGGTCACTCAAAATTTTTATTCAACCTTATAGAATTAAAGAGCTTAGAATCAATTGCTATTTTTGTTTCTATTTCCGAAATTGAAAGAAACCATAGTAAATTAAAATGAAAGAACAAATTTGTTTCTATCTGATAGACACAGGTCAGAACCAGAATGGCAAAACACATAAGAAAGGTTCATTAGTCCTCATCTACAAATATCCGAATTTCAACGCCTAATACTCCATAGATAGTTCGAATTGTAATTGTCAATGATCAATTTTAGCACAAATTGCTTGTAGAGGAGCCCTCCCTTCTCTGATCCATTCGACACGTGCAATTTCTTTTCCGTCGATACGCCTTGCTATTTGCACTTGAATTCCTTTTGTGTGCATTTATTCAGTTAATTCAATCGCCTTTTTCATTGCCTTTCGAAAGGAAACTATATTTTTAAATTGTAAAGCTATATATTCTGCAAGAATTAGATTTTTTGTTTTCTCTTTCTATCGTCTTTCATTTATCCACATCCCCTTATTGTGTTTTACAACTCATAATTAGATTTTTTATGTTATGGGAGAAATTTCATTTGCTACAAGTATATGATCGATCCAGTCGTATAGTGACTATTTCTTGGGCTCTCAAAAATACGAAGCAATAAGTTGGTTTTTTAATAATATATATAGTTATTAAGTTTAGAGTGGGGTTCAATAGTCTATGAAATCCTAACCCAACTCTAAACTTTAAAGTTACTTTAAAGAAGGAGTCACACACTAAGCATACCAATTTTACTCTAAAAAAAAATGGTCAATCAAATTTTTATTCAACCTTATAGAATGAAAGAGCTAGAATCGAATTGCTATTTTTGTTTCATATTTCATAAATGAAAGAACCAGTTAATAAATGAAAGAATAAATTTGTTTCTATTGCTAGACACTAGTCAGAACCAAAATGGCAAAACAAATAAAGAAAATTCCATTAGTCCTCATCTACAAATATCCGAATTTTAACGCCTAATACTCCATAGATAGCTCGAATTGTAAATTTCAATGATCAATTTTAGCACAAATTATTTGTAGAGGAACCCGCCCTTCTCTGATCCATACGACACGTGCAATTCTTTTTCGTCGATGCGCCTTGCTATTTGCACTTGAATTCCTTTTGTGTGCATTTATTCAGTTAATCCAATCGCCTTTTTCATTGCCTTTCGAAATGAAACTATATTTTTAAATTGTAAAGCTATATATTATGCAAGAATTAGATTTTTTTTTTCTCTTTCGATCATCTTTCATTTATCCACATCCACTTATTGTGTTTTACAACTCATAATTAGATTTTTTATGTTATGGGAGAAATTTCATTTGCGACAAGTATATGATCGATCCAGTCGTATAGTGACTATTTCTTGGGATCTCAAAAATACGAAGCAATAAGTTGGTTTTTTTATATTATATATAGTTATTAAGTTTAGAGTGCGGTTCAATAATCTATGAAATCCTAACCCAACTCTAACCTTTAAAGTTACTTTAAAGAAGGAGTCACACACTATGCATAGCAATTTTACTCTGAAAAGAAATGGTCAATCAAATTTTTATTCAACCTTATAGAATTAAAGAGCTAGAATCGAATTGCTATCTTTGTTTCATATTTCATAAATGAAAGAACCAGTTAATAAATGAAAAAACAAATTTGTTTCTATTGCTAGACACTAGTCGGAACCAGAATGGCAAAACAAATAAAGAAGGGTCCATTAGTCCTCATCTACAAATATCCAAATTTTAACGCCTAATACTCCATAGATAGTTCGAATTGTAAATTTCAATGATCAATTTTAGCACAAATTGTTTGTAGAGGAGCCCTCCCTTCTCTGATCCATTCGACACGTGCAATTTCTTTTCCGTCGATCCGCCTTGCTATTTGCACTTGAATTCCTTTTGTGTGCATTTATTCAGTTAATTCAATCGCCTTTCTCATTGCCTTTGAAAATGAAACGAGATTTTTAATTGTAAAGCTATATATTCTGCAAGAATTAGATTTTTTGTTTTCTCTTTCTATCATCTTTCATTTATCCCCATCCCCTTATTGTGTTTTACAACTCATAATTAGATTTTTTATGTTATGGGAGAAATTCCATTTGCTACAAGTATATGATCGATCCAGTCGTATAGTGACTATTTCTTGGGATCTCACAAATACGAAGCAATAAGTTGGTTTTTTTTATATTATATGTAGTTATTAAGTTTCGGGTGGGGTTCAATAATCTATGAAATCCTAACCCAACTCTAAACTTTAAAGTTACTTTAAAGAAGGAGTCACACACTAAGCATAACAATTTTACTCTAAAAAAAAATGGTCAATCAAATTTTTATTCAACCGTATAGAATTAAAGAACAAGAATCCAATTGCTATTTTTGTTTCATATTTCATAAATGAAAGAACCGGTTAATAAAAGAAAGAACAAATTTGTTTCTATTGCTAGACACTAGTAAGAACCAGAATGGCAAAACAAATAAAGAAAGGTCCATTAGTCCTCATCTACAAATATCCGAATTTTAACGGCATAATAATACTCATAATAGTTTCGAATTGTAAATTTTCATGATCAATTTTAGCACAAATTGTTTGTAGAGGAGCCCTCCCTTCCTCTGAATTCCATTCGACAGACGTGCAATTTCTTTTCCGTCGCTTATACCGCCTGGCTATTATGCACTTGAATTCCTTTTGTGTGCATTTATTCAGTTAATTGCAATCGCCTTTACCTCATTGCCTTTCGAAATGAACGATAGTTTTTAAATCGTAAAGCTATATATTCTGCAAGAATTAGATGTTTTGTTTTCTCTTCCTATCATCTTTCATTTATCCACATCCCCTTATTGTGTTTTACAACTCATAAGTAGATTTTTTATGTTATGGGAGAAATTTCATTTGCTACAAGTATATGATCGATCCAGTCGTATAGTGACTATTTCTTGGGATCTCAAAAATACGAAGCAATAAGTTGGTTTTTTTATATTATATATAGTTATTAAGTTTAGAGTGGGGTTCAATAATCTATGAAATCCTAACCCAACTCTAAACTTTAAAGTTACTTAAAGAAGGAGTCACACACTAAGCATAGCAATTTTACTCTAAAAAGAAATGGTCAATCAAATTTTTATTCAACCTTACAGAATTAAAGAGCTAGAATCGAATTGCTATTTTTGTTTCATATTTCATAAATGAAAGGACCAGTTAATAAATGAAAGAACAAATTTGTTTCTATTGCTAGACACTAGTCAGAACCAGAATGGCAAAATAAATAAAGAAAGGTCCATTAGTCCTCATCTACAAATATCCGAATTTTAACGCCTAATACTCCATAGATAGTTCGAATTGTAAATTTCGATGATCAATTTTAGCACAAATTGTTTGTAGAGGAGCTCTCCCTTCTCTGATCCATTCGACACGTGCAATTTCTTTTCCGTCGATACGCCTTGCTATTTGCACTTGAATTCCTTTTGTGTGCATTTATTCAGTTAATTCAATCGCCTTCCTCATTGCCTTTCGAAATGAAACTATATTTTTAAATCGTAAAGCTATATATTCTGCAAAAATTAGATTTTCTGTTTTCTCTTTCGATCATCTTTGATTTATCCACATCCCCTTATTGTGTTTTACAACTCATAATTAGATTTTTTATGTAATGGGAGAAATTTCATTTGCTACAAGTATATGATCGATCCAGTCGTATAGTGACTATTTCTTGGGATCTCCAAAATACGAAGCAATTAGTCGGTTTTTTTATATTATATATAGTTATCAAGTGTAGAGTGCGGTTCAATAATCTATGAAATCCTAACCCAACTCTAAACTTTAAAGTTACTTTAAAGAAGAGTCACACACTAAGCATAGCAATTTTACTCTAAAAAAAATGGGCAATCAAATTTTTATTCAACCTTATAGAATTAAAGAGCTAGAATCGAATTGCTATCTTTGTTTCATATTTCATAAATGAAAGAACCAGTTAATAAATGAAAAAACAAATTTGTTTCTATTGCTCGACACTAGTCTGAACCAGAATGGCAAAACAAATACAGAAAGGTTCATAAGTCCTCATCTACAAATATCCGAATTTTAACGCCTAATACTCCATAGATAGTTCGAATTGTAAATTTCAATGATCAATTTTAGCACAAATTGTTTGTAGAGGAGCCCTCCCTTCTCTGATCCATTCGACACGTGCAATTTCTTTTCCGTCGATACGGCTTGCTATTTGCACTTGAATTCCTTTTGTGTGCAGTTATTCAGTTAATTCAATCGCCTTTCTCATTGCCTTTCGAAATGAACTATAATTTTTTAATTGAAGCTGATATATGCTTCGGCAAAACTTAG
>RXID01017128.1:0-45831 GCA_005019695.1 Trichopus zeylanicus subsp. travancoricus
CTACTACGACTACTACGACTACGACTACGACTACGACGACTACTACGACTACGACTACTACGACTACTACTACGACTACGACGACTACGACTACGACGACGACGACTACGACTACTACGACTACTACTACTACTACTACTACTACTACTACTACTACTACTACTACTACTACTACTACTACTACTTACTACGACTACTACTACTACTATACCTACTACTACTACTACTACTACTACTACTACTACTACTACTACTACTACTACTACTACTACTACTACTACTACTACTACGACTACTACGACTACTACCACGACTAGTACCACGACTACTACTACTACTACTACTACTACAACCATGACTACTACTACTACTACTACTACTTCTACTTCTATGACTACTACAACTACTACGAGCAATGCGACTACCACAACTCCTACTTCTACATCTTCTACCGCTACTTCGACTACTAACCACTACAACTGCTACTACTACTACTAGTACTATTCCAAATACTACTATTTCTACTACTCCTACTACTATTCCAAATACTACTACTTCGACTGTAGCTACTACGACTTCTATGGCAACTACTGCTACTACAACTACTGCTAGTGCTACGACTATTACTCTGCAACTCTTACCACTCATGATACTACTAGTACTATGATTGCGACAACGACTATCGCAATAACAACAACTACTACTACTACTACGACTACTGCTACAAATGTAACTTTGACTACTACTTCTACTAAAATAACAACAATAACTACTACTAATACTATTACTTCTACTACTCCAACCACTACTACTACTACCTTGATTACTTCTACTAAGGAGACTACTACTACAACAACAATAACTACTATTACAATTGCAACTACTACTAGCACTACGACTACCACTACTCCTACTTCTACATCTTCTACCGCTACTTTGACTACTAACCACTACAACTGCTACTCCTCCTCCTCCTCCTCCTCCTCCTCCTCCTACTACTACTACTACTACTACTACTATGACAAATACTACTAGTACTATTCCAAATGCTACTACTTCTACTATTGCTACTACGACTTTTGCTGCAACTACTGCTACTACTACTACTGCTGGTGCTACGACTATTACTGCTGCTACTCTTACCACTCATGATACTACTAGTACAGTGATTGTGACAACAACTACAGCAACAACAACAACAACTACTACTACTACTACTACTACTGCTAGAACTGTAACTATGACTACTACTTCTAATAAAATAACAACAACTACTACTACTACTAATACTATTACTTCTATTACTCCAACCACTGTGACTACTACCTCGACTACTTCTACTAGTGAGACTACTACAACAACTATGACTACTATTACAACTGCGACTACTACTACTTCTACTACTACTACTTTTTCTACTGCTACTGCTACTACTACTACTACTACTACTACTACTACTACTACTACTACTACTACTACTACTACTACTACTACTACTACTACTACTACTACTACTACTACTACTACTACTACTTACTACTACTACTAGCTGCTACTACTACGACTACTACTACTATACTACTACTACTACTCCTTACTACCTACTTGTTGGTGTTGTTGTTGTTGCTACTACAACTACTGCTACAAAAACTAGTACAACTACCACTACTTTTGCTACTAATATTACTACTACTGCTGCTACTACTGCTGCTGCACCTCCTTCTCCTACTTTGACTACTATGTCTGCTTCTACTACTACTTCTACTACTACAGCTACTGCAACTACTACTATGCCAGCTGCTACTACTATTATTACTACTATAACTCCTACTACTGCTTCTTTGTATACTATTACAACTACTAGTACTTCTACTGCAGCTGCTACTACTATTACTATAGTCGGTACTACTACTACTACTATTATTATTGTTGTTGCTACTACTACTGCTGCTGCTACTGCTGTTACTGCTGCTACAACTACTGTTACTAATATAACAACCCCTTCAACTACTACTTTTACTACTACTACCATTTCTACTTTGGCTTTTACTACTCCTACTACTACTACTATTACTAGTACTTTTGTTGCTCCTTATGTTACTCCTACTACTTCTCCTACTATTGCTATAATTATAAGTACTAGTATGATAAATAGTAATAGCAATAGTTGCATTTTTAGTAGTAGTAGTAGAAGCAATAGTAGTAGTAGTGGTAGTAGTAGTTGTAGTAGTAGCAATATCAGTAGAAGTAGCAGTGGCAGTAATTCTAGTAGTAATGGTAGTAGCAACTGTTGTAGTAACAGTTGTAGTAGCGACAATAGTGGTATTAGTAGTCATACTTGTAGCAATAGTGGTAGTAGTAGTAATAGTATTAGAAGTAGTAGTAGCAGCTATAGTGGTAGTAGTAGAACCAAAATTAGTTGTACTAGTAGAAGTAGCAGTAGTAGAAGTTGTAGTAGTAGCAGTAGTACTAGTACTAGTAAGTGGTAGTAGTACCAGTAGTAGTAGCACCAGTAGTTGTAGCAGTAGCAGTAGTAGTAGAAGAAGTAGCAGTTGTATTAGTAGCAGTAGTAGTAGTTGTAGTAGTAATAGTAGTAGCTATTGTAGTATTGGTAGTAGTTATTTTTGTTGTTATTATTATCGTTGTGGTTGAAATAGTAGAAGTGGTAGAAGAAGTAGGAGCAATAGTAGAAATAGGAGGAGTAGTAGTAACAATAGTAGTAGTATTAGTGATAGTAGTATTAGTAGCCATACAAGTAGTCGTAGTATCAATAGTAGTATTAGTACTAATAGTAGTAGTAGCAGTAATAGCTGAAGTAGTAATAGAAGCTGTAGAAGCACTCGTAGTCATAGTAGTAATAGCAGCAACAGCTATAGTAGTCATAGTAGAAGTAGAAGCAGTAGTAGTAGTAGTAGCAGTAGTAGCAGTAGTAGTAGTACTAGTAGTAGTAGTAGTAGTAGAAGTAGTAGTAGTAGTAGTAGAAGAAGAAGTAGCAGCAGCAATAGCAAAAATAATAGTAGTACTATTAATAATAGTAGTAGTTGTGGTGGGTGTATTAGGAGTTATAGTAGCAGTAGCAGTAGTAGCAGTAATTGTAGTAGTAGTAGTAGTAGTAGCAGTAACAGTAGTAGTAGTAGTGGTAGAGTGGTAGTGGGAGTACTAGTAGAGGTATTAATAGTGGTGGTAGTAGTAGTAATAGTAGTAGTTGAAGTAGTAGTGGTATTAGTAGTAGTAGTGGGAGTGGTAGTGGTGATAGTAGTAGTAGCAGTAGTAGCTGAAGTTGTAGTCGCTGTTGTAATTAAAGTAGTAATTTCAATATTATTAGGGGTAGTAATAGTAGCAATAGCCATAATAATAGTCACAGTAGTTTTACTAGCTGTAGTATTAGCAGTCATAGTAATATGAGAAGTAGTTGTAGTAGAGATAGGAGTAGCAACAGAAGTAGTAGTAGTAGTAATAGTTGAAGGAGCAGCAGCAGTAGTAGTAGTAGTAGTAGTAGTAGTAGTAGTAGCAATAGTTGAACTAGTAGTAGAAGCTCTAGTAGTAGTTGTTGTAGCAGTAGTAGTAGGAGTAGTAGATGCATTAGTAGTAGTAGTACTAGGAGTAGTAGTAGTTGTAATACTAGCAATAGTTGTTGTTATTGTAGGAAAGTTTGCGGTAGTAATAGTAGTAGTTGTAGCAATTGAAGTAATAGTAGTTGAAATTGAAGCAGTGGTAGTAGCAGAAGTAGTTCTAGTATTAGTAGCAATAGTAGTAGTAGTAGCAGTAGTAGTCGCAGTAGTAGTAGTTGTTGTAGTAGCAACAGTTGTAGCAGCGGTAATAGTATTAGTTATGCTAGTATTAGTAATACTAGTAGTAGTAGTTGTAGGAGGAGGAATTTGAGTAGTAGTAGTAGTATCAGCAGCAGTAGTATCAATAGTAGTAAGAGTAGTAGTAGCAGTAATAGTAATTATTATAGCTGTATTAGTTGTAGTAGTAGCAGCAACAATAACAACAGTAGTCATAGTAGTAGTAGTAATAGTAGCACAGTAGCAGTAGAAGTAGCAAAAGTAGTAGAAGTAGTAGTAGTAGCAGTAGCTGTAGCAGTAGTAGCTATAGTAGTAGTAGTAGTAGCAGCAGCAGTGGCAATAGAAGTAGCAGAAGTGGTAGTAGTGGTAGTAGTAATAGTAGTAGAAGCAACAGTCGTAGCAGTAGTATCAAAAGTAGTAGTCACAGTAGTAGTAGCAATAGTAGTAGAAGTGGTATTAATAGTTGTCATAGTAGTAGTAGTAATAGTAGTTATAGTTGTTCTTGTAGTAGTTGTAGTAGTAGTAGCAATAGTAGTATTTGTAGGAGTAGCAATACTAGATGTAGTAGTAGCAATAATAGTAGCAAATGTAGTAATAGTAGTAGTAACAGTAACGACAACCATAGTGGTAGTGTACTGGTTGTAGTAGTAGTAGGAGTTGAAGTTGTAGTAGTAGTAGTAGAAGTAGTAGTTGTAGGAATAGTAATAGCAGTAGTAATAGTCTTTGTCATAGTAGTATGAGTAGTAGTAATAGTAGTACTAGTAGTAGTAGTTGTAGTAGTAGCAGAAGTAGGAGTTGAAGTTGAAGTAGTAGTAGTAGTAGTAGTTGTAGCAATAGTAATAGCAGTAGTAGTAGTCTTTGACATAGTAGTATGAGTAGTAGTAATAGTAGTAATAGTAGTCTTAGTAGTAGCAAAAGAAGTAGTAGTAGGAGAGGAAGTAGTAGCAGAAGTAGCCGTAGTAGTCATAGTGGTAGTAGAAGCAGTAGTAGTTGGGCTAGTAGTAGTAATAGTGGTAGTAGCAGCACTAGCAGTAGTAGCAGAAGTAGGAGTAGTAGTAGTAGTTCTAGCAGTTGTGGCTGTAGTAGTAATACTAGAAGTAGTTACAGTAGCAGCAGTAGTAAAAGAAGTAGTAATAGTAGTAGTAGTAGTAGTAATAGTAGTAGCAGTAGTGGTAGTAGTAGTAGAAGAAGAAGTAATAGTAGTAGCAATGGCAGCAACAGTAGCAATAGTAGCAATAGTAGAAGAAGTAGTAGTCATAAAAGTAGCAATAGTAGCAATAGTAGTAATACTAGAAGTAGTTGCAGTAGCAGCAGTAGTAGAAGAAGTAGTAATAGTAGTAGTAATAGTAGTAATAGTAGTAGCAGTAGTGGTAGTAGTAGTAGAAGAAGAAGTAATAGTAGTAGCAATGGCAGCAACAGTAGCAATAGTAGTAGCAGCAGCAGTAGTAGTAGTTGTTGTAGTAGTAATAGTAGTAGAAGTAGTTACAGTAGTAGTAGTAGCAATAGTAGCTGTAGTTGCCATAGTAGTAGCAATAGTTGCCATGGTAGCAGTAGTGGTAGTAGAAATAGTAGACGTAGTAGCAGTCATAGTAGTTGTAGCAAAAGTAGTAGTCTTAGTAGTAGCAGTAATAGAAGTAGAAGTAGTAGTAATAATCGTAGCAATAGTAGTAGCAACAGTAGTAGTAATAGTAGCAGGAAAAGTAGTAGTATTAGCAATAGTTGTTGTTGTTGTTGTAGCAGTATTAGCAGTACTATTAGTAGTAGCCATAATAGCATCAATTGTAGTGATAGTAGTAGTAGTAGCTACAACAATAATAGTAGTAGTTGTGTCATAGTCGTAGTAGCAGCAGCGGTAGCAGCAGCTGTAGTGGGAGTAGAAGTAGTTAAACTTGCTGTAGTAGTAGCAGTAGCAGTAGTCATTCTAGCAGTAGTATTAATAGTAGAAATAGTAGTGGTAGTAGTAGTACTAGTAGTAGCAGAAGCAGTAAGAGTAGGAGCAGAAGTAACGGTAGCAGTAGCAGTAGTGGTAGTCCTAGTGGTAGTAGAAATAGCAGTAGTAGTATCAGAACTACTAGTAGTAGTTAGGGTAGTAGTAGTAACAGCAATAGTTGCAGTACTAGTAGTAGCTATAGTAATAGTAGTAGAAGCAGTAGTAGTAGTAGCCATAGTAGTAGTAGCTGTAGTAGTTGCTGTAGTAGCCATAGTAGCAACAGTAGTTGTTGGAATAGTAGTAGTAGTGGGACAATTAGTAGTAGTTGTTATTGTAAGAGAAGTAGTAGTAATAGTAGTAGTAGTAGCAAAAGTAGCATTAGTAGTAATAGTAGTAGTAGTAGTAGTATTAATATTAGTAGTAATAGTAGTAGTAGTAGTAGTCATAAAAGTAGTAGTAATAGTAGTAGTAGAAGTAGTAGTCGTAGTAATAGCAGTAATAGTAATAGCAGTAGTAGTAATAGCAGTAGTAATAATAGTAATAGTAGTAGTAGTAGTAGTAGTAGTAGTAGTAGTAGTAATAGCAATTGTAGTAAGAGTAGTTGTAGCACTCGTAGTAGCAGCAGTAGTAATAATGGTAGTAGTAGTAGTAGTAGTAGTAGTAGTAGTAGTAGTAGTAGTAGTAGTAGTAGTAGTAGTAGTAGTAGTAGTAGTAGCAGTAGTAGTGGTAGTAGAAATAGCAGTAGCAATAGAAGCAGTAGTTGTAATAAAAGTAGTCGTAGCAGTAGTAGTAGCAGTAGTAGCAATACTAGCTGTAGTAGTAGTAGTAGTAGTAGTATTGGAAGTAGTAGCAATAGTAGCAATAGTTGTGGCAGTAGTAGTAGCAGCAAAAGTAGCTGTGGTAGTAGTAGTGGTAGTTATATTAGAAGTAGTAGTAGTATAGTTGCAGTAGTTGAAGTAGTAGCAGTAGTGTTAGTAGGAGAAGTAGTCGTAGTAGTAATAATAGCAGTAGTAGCAATAGTAGTAGTAATAGTAGTAATAGTAGTAGTAGGAATTGTTGTAGCAGTAGAAGTAGTAGTAGTGGCAGTATGTATTAGTACTAGTTGTAGGAGTAGTAGCAGTAGTAATAGTAATTATAGTAGTTGTAGCAGGACTAGTTGTAGCAGCAGCAGCGACAGTAGCTGTAGTAGTAGTAGTAGGAGTAGCAATACTAGTGGCAATCATGCGAGTACCAACAGCTGTAGTAGCAATCATGCAATACTAGTAGCTGTAGTAGTAGTAGTGGTGGCTGTAGTAATATTAGCTGTACTAGTAGTCTTAGTAGTACCAATAGCTGTAGTAGCACTAGTAGCAACAGTAATGGTTCTAATAGTCATTGTTGTAGCAGTAGCCACAGTAATAGTAGTAAAACTAGTGGTACTAGTGGTAGTAGTATCATAAGTAGCTATAGAAGTAGCAATAGTACTAGTTGCAATAGTAGCAGTAGTTGTGCTACTAGTAATAGGAGTAATGGGAACAATTGTAGTTGTAGTAGTAGTATTAGTAGTAGTAGTAGTAGTTGTTGTTGTTGTTGTAGTAGTAGTCATACTAGTAGTAGTAGTCATAGTGGTAGAAGAACTAGTAGAAGTAGTTGTAGCAGTAGTAGCAGTAGTAGTAGTAGCATTTGTAGCAGTAGTAGAATTAGTAGCAGAAGGATTAGTATTAGTATTAGTGGTAGTAATAGTAGCTATGGAAGCTGGAGTAGCTGGGGTAGTAGTAGTAGGTGCAGCTATTGTAACAATAGTGCTATTAGAAGTAGTAGCAATAGTTGCTGGGGTAGAGCAGTATCAACAATAGTAGTAATAACAATTATAGTTGTATAAGTAGTAGCAGCTATAAAAGAAGCAGCAGTCATAGTAGCACGAGTAGCAGTAGTAATAGCAATAGTAGCAATGATAGTAGTAGTAGTATTAGCAGAAGTAGTTGTAGATGTAGTAATTGGAGGAGTAGTAAGCATAGTAGTAGTAGTAGTAGGTGTATTAGTAGTAGCAGTAGTTGTAATAGTAGTAGTAGTATTAATAGGAGTATGCGAAGTGGTAGTTCTACCAGTAGCAGTAGTAGTAGAAGTAGTAGTAGTTGTAGCGATAATAGTAGTAGTAGAAGTAGTAGTCATTGTAATAGTAGTTGTCATAGTAATGGTAGTAGCAACTGCTGTAGTAGCACTAGAATCAACAATAGTAGTAGTATTAGTAGTAGTAGTAATAGCAATAGTCGTAGTAGTAGTTGTAGAAGAAGCAGTAGTGGCTATAGGAGCAGCGGTAGCTGTTGTTGTAGTAGTAGTAGCAGAGCTATAGTGGAAGTAGTAGTAGTTGCAGTTAGTAGAAGTCATAGTTATAGCCGTAGCAATAGTAGTGGTAGTAGTACTAGTAGTAGTTAGTAGTAGAAGTAGTGGTTAGTAGTAGAAGTGGTGTAGCAGTAGTAATAGTAATATTAGTACCTGTTGCAGCAGTGGTAGCAGCAGCAACAGCAGTAGTAGTAGAAGTCGTAGTAGTAGCAGTAGATATAGAAGTAGCATGAGTAGAAGTAACAGGAGTAGTAGTAATAGTAGTAGTATTACTAGTAGTAGTAGTAGCCGCAGTAGTAGTAGTAGTAGTAGTAGTAGTAGTAGTAGTAGTAGTAGTAGTAGGAGTAGGAGTAGCAGTAGCAGTAGTAGTAGTAGTAGTGGTGGTGGTAGTAGCAGTAGTTGTTGTAGGAGAAGTAGATGTAGCAATAGCACTCGTAGCCATAGTGCTAGTTGTAGTACTAGTACTAGTAGAAGTAATAGTACATTAGCCGCAATAGTAGCTATAATAGTACTAGTAGTAGTAGTTGTAGTTGTAGTAGAAGTAGTAGTGGTAGTAGCAGCAGTAGTAGTAGTCGTCGTAGTAGTAGTAGTGGGAGAGCCAGTAGCAGCAGCAATAGAAGTTGTACTGGTAAGAGTAGCAGCAGTAGTAGAAGTAGTACCTGTAGTAGTAGTAGCAGCAGTAGCAGGAGTGGTCGTATAAGTAGTACTAGTAGTAGCAGAAGTAGTAGTAGTATATTAGCCGTAGTAGTAGTAGTAGTAGAAGTAGTAGCAGCAAAAGTAGTGGTAATGTGAGAAGTAGTAGTAACGACTGTAGTAATAGTTGCAGTAGAAGCAGTTGTACAAGTAGAAGTATTAGTAACAATAGTAGTTGTAACAGAAGTAGCAGTAGTAGTAGTAATAGCAATAGTAGTCATAATTGTGGTCTTAGCAGTTGTATTAGTAGTCATGGTAGGAGTAGTTGCATTAGTAACAATTGTAGTAGAGGTAATAACAATAGTAGTAGTAGTAGCAGTAGAAGGCATAGTGTTAATAGAAATAGTAGTGCGGAAGCTGTAGTCGAAGTGGTTGTAGTTGTAGCAGCAGCAGCAGTAGTAGTAGTTATACTAGTAGTATTTGTAGTAGTTGTAGTAGAAGTAGTATTTGTTGTAGTAGTAGTAATAATAGTAGTAGTAGGAGGAGGAGGAGGAGGAGTGGTAGTTGTAGCAGTGATAGAAGTAGTAGCAGTAGTTGTACTTGTAGTAGCAGTAGAAGGAGGAGGAGGAGGAGGAGTAGTAGTAGTTCTTGAAGTAGTAGCTGTATGATTAGTAGTAGTACTAGTACTAGTAGTAGTATTAATAGTAGTAGTAGTAGTAGTAGTACTAGTAGTACTAGTAGTAGTAGTATTACTAGTAGTAGTAGTCATCATAGTAGTAGTTGTAGTATTAGTTGTAGTAGTAGTAGTAGTTGTTGTTGTTGTTATTGTTGTTATTATAGTAGTAGCAGGCATAGTATTAGCAGATGTAGTAGTTGTGGTATCTGTGGTAGCAGTTGTTGTTCTAGAAGCAATAGTAGTCATAGTAGTAGTAGTTGCAGAAGTAGTATAATTAGGGGAAGTAGTAGTAATAGTTGTAGTAGCAGAAGTAGTAGGATGAGTTGTAGTAGTAGGAGTAGTAACAAAAATAGTAGTTGCAGTAGCAGTAGTAGTAGCGGTAGCAATTATAGCAGTAGTACAGTAGTAGTAGCGGTAGTAGTAGTCATAATAGCAACAATAGCAGTTGTTATTGTAGAAGTAGTAGTAGCAACAACATTCGTAGTAGCAATAGAAGTAGTAATAGTAGTAGTGGTACTAGTGCAATTAGTAGCAGTATTACTATTAGGAGCAGTCGTAGTAACAGCAGTAGTAGTTGTCATACTAGTAGAGGTAGTTGTAGAAGCAGTAGTAGTATTAGTAGTAGTAGTAGTAGTAGTAGCAGTAGTTGTAGGAGTAGTAGCACTAGCAGCAGCAATAATAATAGCCATAGTAGTAGCTGTAGCAGTAGTAATAGTAGTCGTAGCAGTAGCAACAGCACTAATAGTTGTAAAAGCAATAGCAGCATTAGTAGTACTAGAAATAGTAGTTGCAGTAGCAGCTGCCACTATAGTTGTAGTAGTAGTAATAGCAACAACAGTAGCAGCTGTAGTAGTAGTGGTAGAAGTAGCAGTTGGGTCAACAGTAGCAGTAGTAGTAGTTCTAGTAGCAGTAGTAGTAGGAGTAGTAGTAGTAGAAGTAGCAGTAGTGTCAGCAATAGCATTAGTAGTAGTAGTTGTAGTAGTAGTAGCTGTAGTACTAGCAGTAGTAGTTATTGTTGTAGTAGTAGCAGCAGCAGCAGTAGTAGTATTAATATTAGTAGTAGTCGTAGTAGTAGTAATGGTAGTAGCTATAGTAGCCGTAGTAGTAGTAGTAGTAATAGTAGTAGCAATAGTCGCAGCAGTAGCGGTCATAGTAGGGGTTGCAGTTCCACCTATAGTAGCCGTAGTAGCGGCAATAGCAGTAATAGCAGTCATAGCTGTAGTAGCCGTAGTAGTAGCAATCATAGCTGTAGTAGCAGTAGTTGTTGTTGTACCTGTAGCAGTAGTAGTAGTAGTAAGAGTAGTATTGGTAGTAGTGGTAGTAGTAGTAGTAATTGTAGCAGTTCAAGGACTAGCAGTAGTAGCGGTAGTAGTAGCAACAGTAGTAGTTGTAGTAGCAGTAGTGGTTGTAGTAGAAGTAGAAGTAGTAGCGGTAGTAGTAGTAGTTGTGGTAGTAGCGGTAGTAGTAGCAGTAGCAGTAGTAGTATGAGAACTAGTTGGAGTAGAAGTAGGAGTAGCAGTAGTAGTGGTGGTGGTGGTGGTGGTGGTGATTGTGCCAGCAGCAGTAGCATTAGTAGTAGTTCTAGTTGTGGGAGAAGTAGTAGTACTAGTAGTAGTAGAAGTAGTTGTAGAAATAGTACTATTACTACCACCAGTAGTAATAGTAGTAGTAGTGGTAGTTGTAGTAGTAATGGTAGTAGTAGGAGTAGTAGGAGTGGTAGTAGTAGTAGTAGCAGTGGTAGTGGCAATCATTGTAGTAGTTGTAGTAGGAATAGCAGTAATAGCTGTAGTAGAAGCAATAGTAGTTGTTGAAGTAGTATTATTAGTTTATGTAGCCGGAGCAAAAGTAGTAGTAGAAATTGTAGTAGTAATAGTACTTGTTGTCTCATTAGTAGTAACAGTAGTAGTAGCAGCAGTAGTTGTAGTTGAGGTAGCACTGGTAGCCATTGTCGTAGTAGTAGTAGTAGTAATAGTATTAATAGAAGTAGTAGTTTTTGGAATAGTGGTAGTTGTTGTTGTTGTAGTAGTAGTAAGAGTAGTAGCAGTAGCAGTAGCAGCATTAGTAGGAGCAAAACTAGTTGTAGATGGAGAATTAGTAGTAGTAAAAGTAGGACTGGTAGTAATGGTAGTAGTAGTAATATTACTAGTAGTTGAAGCAGTAGTAGTAGCAGCAGTAGTGGCAGTTGTGGTTGTAGCAGTAGCCGTATTGGCAGTAGTAACAGTAATAGTAGTATCTATAGTAATGGTACAAGTAGCTAGTGTGGTAGTAGTAGGAGCAGTAGGAGCTATAGTAATAGTGGAATTAGCTGTAGTATGAGTAGGAGTGGTAGTAGTAGTAACAGTAGTTGGAGTAGTAGTAGAAATAGTTGTAGTAGTAGTAGTAGCACTAGTAGCAGTAGAGCAGTAGTCGTAGTAGTGGTAGTCACAATCGGATCAGTTGTAGTAATAGTTGTAGGAGATGTAGTAGTAGTAGTAGCAGCAGCTTTAGTCGCAATTGCAGTAGTAGTAGTAGTAGTAATACTAGTAGTTGTGGTTGTTGTTGTTGTTGTTGCTGTGGTAGTAGAAGTTGTTGTTGTAGTTGTTGTAGTAGTTGAAGTAATATTAGTATTATAGTAGTGGTAGCAATAGTAGTAAGAATTGTTACAGTAGTAGTAGTAGTAGTGGTAGTGGAAGCAGAGCTAGAAGTTGTAGTAGTAGGTGTGGTAGCAATGGTAATACCAGCAGCAGTAGTAGCAGTGGTCTTTATTGTCCTAGTTGTAGTAGTTGTGTTGTGCTACTACTACTACTACTGTTATAACTGCTACTACTACTACTGCTCCTGCTACTGTTGTTGCCGCTACTACAACTTCTACTACTACTGTTACTGCTACTATTGCTACAACTGCTACTACTACTATTGCTACTACTTTTCCTACTTCTACTACTACTCCTACTACTACTATTACTGCAGTTGCTACTACTGCCACTACCACTACTACTGCTACTACTACTGAAACTACTACTCCTACTACTACTACAGCTACTACCACTGCTACTGCTACTACTACTACTGCTTCTACTGCAACTACTGCAACTCTTGATATTGTTGCAACTGAGACTAGTGCTACTCCTACTTCTACTACTACTACAACTGCTACTACATTGTTGCTGCTTCAACTACAACAACTGCTACTACTGTTACTACTGCTACTGCTACTGCTACTGCAACTACGTCCACTATTACTACTACTACCACTACTATTGCTACTCCTACTACTACTCCTACTGCAAGAACTACTACTACACTTTCACAACTACTACTAGTACTTGCTACTAGTACTACAGCCACTTTTGCAAATACTACTACTACTGCTACTGCTATAATTGTTGCTATCACAACTGCTAATCCAACTACCACAACTTCTACTACTGTTACTGCTACTATTACTACAACAACTACTACTACTACTACAACTACCACTACTACTATTATTCTCACTCCTACAATGACAACTACTACTATTACTGCTTTTACTACCACCACTCCTAATACTATTGCTAATACTACTATGAGTACGACTACTACTATTACTACTACTACTACTGCGACTCCTCAACGTCCTCGTCCTCGTCCTACTACTGTTATAACTACCACTATTATTGCTACTGGTGCTGCTACCAATGGTACTACCACTAATTCTACTATCACTACTGCTACTCTTTATTACTACGACTGCTACTGCTACTACTACTTGCCCTACTACTACTGCAACTACTACAACAAATGTTACAACTATTACTACTACTTCTACTACTACTCCTACTACTATTACTACTCTTAATACTACTAATACTACTCCTATTACTACTGCTACCACTACTACTACTGCGACTATCGCTACTGCTACTTCTACTATTGCTATTGCTATATCTGCTAATACTACCACTACAACTACTACTACACTACTACTACTACTACTACTTCTTCTACTACTACCACTCCCACTCCTACTACTACTACCACTACGACTACTCCTACAGCTACTACTACTCATCATACTACTACTACTACTCCAACTACTACTGCTAGTACTACTACTACAACTACTACTATTATTAATACTACTATTGCTACGACTATTACACCTATGACAACTCCTATTGCTATAACTAATGCTACTACTACTTCTATTACTACTACTACTACTACTATTGCTACAGCTACTACTAGTACTGTGACCCCTACTGCTACTACTACTGCAATTGCTGCTACTGCCATAGCTATTACTACTGCAAGAACTACTATTTCTATTACTACTACTATAGCTCCTACTACTACTGCAACAACTGTTGCAAATGCTAATGCTACTACTATTATTGCTACTGCTACAGCAGCAACTTCTACTGGGGGGGGAAGGAATTGGTGACAAAACGCTAACCCGTACTACAAAGCAAAATACAAGCTAGCTGGGAAGAAGACAAGCTGGCTCGGAGCTACCCTAGCAAGGAGACAAGATAGCTAGGGGCTATCCTAGCAAAAAGATAAGCTAGCTAGGAGCTAGCCTAGCAAGGAGACAAGCTAGGCTATAATCTAGGATATGACATCCTTTGGCCACTTCTGTAAAGGCTAGGCCATAGGATAAGATAGGATTTGTAGCCTTTTGTTAAGGCTATAGGCCTACTAGTATAGGCTTACTGTAGCGCTGATGTAAGCGCTTAGCTCATACTACCTGCTGATGTAAGCGCTTACATCACTACGCCCTCTATATAAGGGCCACTACCATTGTAAATGAGATAGAATTCGAGTAATAAGAATCTGAAAGTTTTCCATATCTCTTTCTTATTTCTTGTTGCTCTACGAAACATTCTTCGTAACCACTTCGAATTCCCAGACCAAGCTGAAATCCACTTGAGCTTCGGCCTAGGATCACATACAATCCTCGAAAAACCACATGGTATCAAAGCCTGCCAAAGATATGGAGGAGTAAAACACTTCAGAGGTCAAGGTACCAAGAGTTCGAGGTAAGGGATTGTGATTACCAAAATCCTATTTTTCTTTAACTACCGTGTTCAGATTTTGAGCTAAAATTCATAGTCGATATCTTTCACCTCTGCGGTATTATGCGGATTAGGTAAGAATTTAGCTGGGAAAAAGAACAAGTCCTAACTTGGCAGCGAAGGCAGGAGGCCGATTGTAAGCCCAAGGGCACACTTGTGTGATCCCAGTATAATTCTAATTTAATCTGGAACTTACCCCTGGGTAATTTTAGTAATTGTGGATAATTAGTTCATATGTCTGATACATGGGAAAAATCCATTCAGGAGTGGTATGAACATTCCCGAACTTCCAATCTTGAGTACCTTGACCTCACCTCAGTTTCCAAAGTTTCAACAAATCAGTTGGCTCATAATATCTCTATAATTTACGATAAAACTTGTCTCTCATCGAAAGTGAACCTAAAGAACTTTAAACAAATACTTGAACTGTGTCATGATGTTACACAAGAAATCTCAAGGTTAGAGGTTTCTTTAAGCACTCTCACAACTGCAGTCCTAGACAGCAGGCCTCTGACAAAACAAGAGACCCGCGAACTTGTACTTGAATCCATTAGGCAACTAAAACAGCCTGAGGAAGAGATTTGCACACAACTAAAAGGACCAAGCAGCAGCCTTGCCCAACTAGGCAAGCTTCTCCACCAGCTTGAGAAATATGCATCTACCACTCAAAGGCCTCAGGAGGAACAAGGAACACTGAGGGTCTTTAAGGACCCATTCTGTATACTTGAAGAAGAAAAACGGAGACTCGAAAGCTGATGGCTTCAAGAGTGAGCACCCAGCTGATCCAGAAGCAACCATCTATCTCAACATCCTCTCCTTTATTCAAGGATCAAATACGAGTCTATCGGAGGAGCCATAGGCACCTCCACATTGCCCAGCAAACAACAAGAAGGATGGGAAGAAACACCCCACGGGACACACTGGAGCAGCAGATCGATCCCCAGGTTCAACTGAGGTTGTCGATGCAGGAAAGGGCTGCCATAGTCCCAGCAAAATTCCTATACCACTCAAGGAGGGATGATGCACACCATCGGGTGTATACGCACAGGTCAGAAGAAGCAATCCTGTGCATTAATAATGACCAGGTAGATTTAACCTTCATACAGGAGGAAAGCTACCACCAACTGCAAAGGAGTGGGATGCAGTACATACACCTTGTTGTACTACAGCATCGGATCCAGATCCTGCACCGACAGGAGGTCAGGATGATGGCCTTGATTATCTTTCGGGACAATCGATGGGCAGGCGACTAAGCCATACTGGCAACAATGGAGGTTGACTTGGCAAAAGGCAGCCAACTGGTCTACGTCATACCAGACGCCATGATGACCATTGGTGACTTTTATAGGAACATCCAAGTCTCTGTCTTAACCAGGGGATACGAGAACTGGCAGAATGGAGAATCCAACCTGCTAATCACCAGAGGCATGGTCGGGAGACTGTCGAACACCCCAAGCATAGTTTTTGCCTACGAGGTCCAAGGAGTGGTGGACTACTTGGCAAGCCATGGAGTACATGCCCTCCCAGGGCGTAGGTACTCAGCAGAAGCGCTACAAGGGCACAGTTGGGTTGTTCGGCCAACCCAGATATCCGCTCCAGCTCAACCAGAAGAGGTATCTAGCAGGAGCCTCTTAGAAAAGAGTATCTCTCTGCGTTTCGGCAGCTACAAGCCAGCGATAATGCATCGGAGATCGTGCTACAACCAAAGGGACGAGGAGGTCCCTAGTGACGAGGAGGAGTTTAGAGACCCTCATATGCTCGCCATTCTTCTCGGAGAATCAGAACATGAGGAGGAAAGCGATAACGAAAGTTACTTCCACCAACTTCAGGATCAGGAGTTCTCCGAAGGGGACCTGGACTACCAATCCCAAGCCACAAAGTGGGATGTGTATCCTGATGAAGATGACTGTCCTCCTAAAGGCAGCACAAATCCCAAAAGCTTTCTTCCCCAGCCTACGGGTGAAGTATGGGATACACTAGGGGAGCCTAGTGGTAAATTTGATTACTATGTAAAGTACACAATTCCTGAGTCGTTCTGGTATGACTATCCTGAAGCAAGCGGATGGGGGTGATGAGAATGAAGAACCCATCAATCCACCCTCTCCTCAACACACCGAAGAAGGTAACCCATGCTCCCCTCCTAATTCTAATATTATTGCAGCAGGCTATGAAGCTGATGAGCCAGAAATGGAGTACCCTGCTTTAAAAAAATTGACCGAACAATTATACGCAAGTACAATGATTTCGGCAACTTCCCCAAGCAGGCCATCCCCAAGCAGGCCATACATGCCCCCCATAGATGTTGCAATGGGTCCCCCAGGTTATCCACCAGCAACCAATACGACCCCATCAACATCTCGAGCAGCACCAACATTTGAGCAGCGGAGCCATGGGAGGTTCTAAGGAGGCTTCAACAATGAGATGTGGACCCTCCCGTCCGCACAACAAAATGGAGGAGCCATGTTCGTGATCCCTGAACAACTCAGTCTTTTTGATGATGCGTTCTCAAGGTGGGAGGCCATCACCAGAAATTACATCGCCAGCCAAGGGTTCACCGACACCAGGGATAAAATTGAGCACATAGAGAACCTCTTGGGTGAGGTTGAAAGGCTCACTTGGGTACAATGGCGCATGATGTACGGGGAAGAGTATCAAGCCCTCATTGCAGTTGGAGAAGGAAGGGAAGGCACCCAGAACATCCTCTCCCAGATGCGGAGGGTATTCTCACTAGAAGATCCAACCCAGGGGTCAACCATGGCCCAAGATGCGGGGTACCAGGATCTAGAAAGACTTTCATGTGACAACATGAAACATATTCTCCTTTATATGAATGATTATCTCAGGTTAGCAACAAAAATAGGAAGACTGTACGTGGGCACCGAGCTCTCTGAGAAATTCTGGATGAAGATGCCGGGTGAACTTGGCCGAAGAATGAAGGCGGCCTTTGATCAGAAGTACCCTGGAGTCCATGTTGGCGTAGTACCAAGAGTCCTGTTCGCCTACAAGTATCTGGAGGAAGAATGCAAAGATGCCGCATTCAAAAGGTCTCTCAAGGACCTTTCTTTCTGTAGCAAGATTCCGATCCCAGGCTACTACACTAAGGAGCGGAAATATGGAGCCAGAAGAGCAAAGACGTACAGAGGAAAGCCGCACGATACCCACGTGCAAATAGAGAAATGGAAGCATCTTGTGCGCAACAAACGGTGCAAGTGCTATCTCAGTGGTAATGAGGGACACTTTGCCAGGTAGTGCCCTAACGATCGGAGAAACGTGAAGCGAGTTGCTATTTTCGAGCAACTCAATGTACCAGAAGAATATGACCTAATTTCTGTGCAGGAGGGAGAAGATCAAAGCGATGCTATCTTTAGCATCTCTGAGGGAGAAGATGCTCAGACTCTGCACAACTCCCTTAGCCCACTCGTACATGAAGAGGTCATATATGTCCTTGGGGAGATAGAAGGAGGATACCGACCCCAGGTAACACTGCCTGCTTCCCATGAAAATTGTCTCCATTTTTGGCAGCATAACGACTTCGTGCAGCCACAGGAAGAAAGGTGCGCGTGCTGTAAGTGCCAGACAATGCAGAGGGCGAGGATTCACTATCCCACCTGCAAGGTTACTGCCTGTAACCTGTGTGGACCGTATTACCTTAAAACAGCGGTCCCAGTCACATCAGCCCCACTAGCACCATTTCCTTCGCAAAAGCTGATGCAAGAACAACAGCACTACATTACGTGGTGCGAAGGGGAGATTGAGCGGTTAAAAAGGGAGGTGGAATATTACAATGAGAAAGCTCGGGAGTTGGAACTGGAAGCAAGCCTACGAAAGGATTGTGAGGAACTCTGCAAGGAAAAAGAAGTGGAAGAAGGACTAGAGTACACCAGTGTCCTATTCCAAGAAAGTGTCTACAAAACAGCATCTGAAGGGTTGACTCAACCAAAACCCGGGCCACGAATGGTGAAAAACATGCTCTATAATATGAATGTTGAACTTGAATTATCTAACATCCCCAGGTTCAAGGTAAGAGCAATACTAGACACAGGAGCCACAACCTGCTGTATTGACGAAGCATCAATACCACTGGAAGCGCTGGAGAAAAATAGCTTTGTTGTGCAATTCAGCGGGATAAATTCAAGACAAATGGCCCACAAGAAGCTCAAAGGTGGAAAATGCATATTGGGGAAAACAGCTTCAAGATTCCCTACACATACAGCTTCAAGATGGAGTTAGGAGATGACATCCAAATGATAATCGGATGCAACTTCATCAAGGCCATGCAAGGAGGAGTCAGGATAGAAGGTAATATTGTGACCTTCTATAAAAACCTAACGGTTATCAGCACTTCTCCCACAGCATTAGTAGCTGCTGCAGTAGAGGAACTCGAGCTGGAGGAGGACGAGTATATTGATATTCAACAACCAGTATACTATAGTGCAGGCATAAGCAGAGAAACCTTCCTCAGCAAGTTCCAGCCTACTATAACTAGGCTCAAAGAAGCGGGATTTATTGGAGAGGATCCGCTTAAACATTGGGCATGAAACAAAGTGGTGTGCTATCTGGATATTAAAAATCCTGATTTTATCATTGAAGATCGTCCTCTCAAACATGTCACACCACAACTTCAGGATACATTCAAGCGGCATATAGAAGCCCTGCTGAGCATAGGAGTCATTTGGCCAAGCAAAAGCCGACATAGAACAACCGCCTTCATTGTCAACTCAGGAACAACTGTTGACCCAGCTACGAGTAAGGAGGAGAAAGGAAAGGAAAGAATGGTCTTCAATTACAAACGCCTGAATGACCTCACCAACAAAGACCAATACAGCCTCCCCGGGATCAATACTATCCTGAGAAGAGTAAGCCACAGCAAAGTGTATTCCAAGTTTGACTTAAAAAGCAGCTTTCATCAGGTGGCCATGCACCCGGACTCCATTGAGTGGACCGCATTCTGGGACCCTACAGGGCTATACGAGTGGCTGGTCATGCCATTCGGCCTGAAAAATGCCCCCTCTGTCTTCCAACGAAGGATGGATGCCTGCGTCAAAGGTACGGAGGATTTCATTGTTGTTTACATGATGATATCCTCATTTTCTCTCAGACGGAGGAAGAGCACGCGAAGCACCTGGGTATCATGCTTGATATCTGTGAAGAACACGGGCTCGTCTTGAGTCCCACCAAGATGAAAATAGTGGTAACAGAGGTAGAGTTCCTTGGAGCCATTATCGGCAACCAGAAAATCAGAATACAGCCGCATATTCTCAAGAAAATCACCGAGGTGCAGAACAAATCTTAGATGATGAAAAGAGGGCTACGCTCCTGGCTTGGGATTCTGAACGACGCCAGGAATTACATCCCAAATTTTGGAAAACTCCTCAGCCCACTCTATGCTAAGACCTGCCCAACTGGTGAAAAGAAAATGAATCAACAGGACTGGGCCTTAGTGGACCACATCAAACAAATGGTCCAACAGTTGCCGGATCTAGAAGTGCCTCCAACAGAAAGGTATATTATCCTTGAGACAGATGGCTGTATGGAGGGATGGGGTGAAGTATGCAAGTGGAAGCCATGCCAGTATGACCCAAGGTCCACTGAACGCGTCTGTGCTTACGCTAGCGGAAAGTTCAATCCACTCAAATCAACTATTGATGCGGAAATATATGTTGTGATGCATTCCCTAGAAACTGTCAAAATATATTACTTGGACAGGAAGGAACTGACTATCAGAACTGACTGCCAAGCCATCATAAGCTTCTTCAACAAGTCCCCTAACCATAAGCCATCCAGGGTCCGGTGGATAGCTTTCACAGACACTGGGATAGGCATCCCAGTACACTTTAAGCATATCGACGGAAGGGACAATCAGTTAGCTGATGCCCTATCCCATTTATTATCTTGTTTAATGTGTGTAGGATGGCCAAGCGCGAAGGATCTCGACACCCTAAAGCTTGCAGCAATGGCAGTCCAAGAAGTCCAGATAGCCCCAGCAACGCAGGCGCGGCAACAACTAGCAGGGATGCTGCTACATCTACAGGACTCCCTGACAACACGCAGGACAAACACACTAGGCCCACGACAGTAGCAGCAGCAGTCACAGCGCTCCAACAACTCTGTGTCCTTCACACTATCAAATTACGGGAGTGCAAGCAACGGAGCACCCAGGACCGCTTTTGGGCCACTTGGTACCCTACAGTTGCCCAGATTGACCAGCAGCTCCAGACTGCTCTCCGATTAGTCCAAGACGCCGTTTCCCGAACCAGTAACTTACCACTATCCAACAGCATGCGGAAGCGTGGTGGGGGGGAAGGAACTGGCGACAAAACGCTAACTCGTACTACAAAGCAAAAGACAAGCTAGCTGGGAAGAAGACAAGCTAGCTAGGAGCTACCCTAGCAAGGAGACAAGCTAGCTAGGGTCTAGCCTAGAAAAAAGATAAGCTAGCTAGGAGCTAGCCTAGCAAGGAGACAAGCTAGGGTATAATCTAGGATATGACATCCTTTGGCCACTTCTGTAAAGGCTAGGCCATAGGATAAGATAGGATTTGTAGCCTTTTGTTAAGGCTATAGGCCTACTAGTATAGGCTTACTGTAGCGCTGATGTAAGCGCTTAGCTCATACTACCTGCTGATGTAAGCGCTTACATCACTACGCCCTCTATATAAGGGCCACTACCATTGTAAATGAGATAGAATTCGAGTAATAAGAATCTGAAAGTTTTTCATTTCTCTTTCTTATTTCTTGTTGCTCTACGAAACATTCTTCGTAACCACTTCGAATTCCCAGACCATGCTGAAATCCACTTGAGCTTCGGCCTAGGATCACATACAATCCTCGAAAAACCACATACTGCAACTACTACTACTATTGTGACAACAACAATTACTACTGCTGCTGCTGCTGCTGCTACTGCAAATGCTAGTATTACTATTACTACTACTCCTCCTACTACTTCTGCTATTACAACTACAACTAATACTACAACTACTACAAATACAAATACAGATAGAACTAGGACAATTGTTACTACAACAACAAGTACTACTTATACTATTACTACCCCTACTCCAACTCCTACTCCTACTACCACAACTACTACTACTTCTTCTCCTACTACAACTACTACCAATACACCAACTCTTACTACTACTACTACTGCTGCTGCTAGTCCCACGACGACTACCACTATTGTTGCTACTACTACTACTACTACTACTACAATTGCTATTACTACTATTACTATGACTGCTACTACTAATACTACTGCTACTGCTAGTACTCCAACAGCTACTACAATTGCTACTGCTGCTACTTCTACTACTACTACTACAATTGCTACTACTAATGCTACTACTATTAATGCTACTACTAGTGCTACTGCTACTTCTACAACTACTACCACCACCACCACCACGACTACTACTACTACTATTACTACTACAACTGTTGGTACTACTACTACTGCAGTTGCTTCTGCTATTACTGCTATTGCCACTGCTGCTATTCTTACTACTACTTCTGCTACTACTGCTGCTGCTGCTACTGTGACTACTACAACAACAACTACTACTACTACAACCACTACTACTAGAACCACCACTACAACTACTATCACTCCTACTACTACTACTGCAACTCCTACTGCTACTACTACACATAATACTACTACTACTATTGTCGCTCCTATTACTACATCGACTACTACTATTATTGCTCCCGCAACTACTGCTTCTATGGCTACTACTACTGCTACTACTATGACAACTGGTACTACTTCTACTACTACTACTATTACTTCCAATACCACTACCACTCTCACTCCTACTACTACTACTATTACTACCACTCCTGCTACTACTATTCCTCTTACTGCTACTACAACTGCTACTGCTACTACTACTATTGCTACTGCTAGTACGATTGCCACTAGTATTGCCACAGCTACTAGTAATCCTGCTATTATTACTGCTACTGCTACTCCTGCTACTGTTACAACCACTTCTACTGCTGCTCCTACTATTACTATTACTACAACAACTACTACTACTACTCCTACAGCAACTTCAACTACTGTTGCTGCTATTATTGCAACAACTACTGCTCCTACTATTGCTAATAATACTACTACTAATACTACTACTGTTACCATTACTGCTATTACTGCTGCTATTACTACTACTACTAATAGTGCTACTACTTCTCTTCCAACTGCTACTACTATGACTACTTCTACTACTACCACAACAATTACTGCTATTGCTACAGCTGCTACTACTCTTACTGCTACTCCTACTACTACTGCTACCACTACTACTAATACTACAACAACAACTACTACTACAAGTACTGCTACTACTAGTGCTACTACGACCACTTCTACAACAACTTCTACTACTACTACTTCTACCACTGCTACTATTACGGCTACTTCTACAAGTATTGCCACTACTACTACTACAACAATCACAACAACTACTACTAGTACTACTGCCAACACTAAGACTATTCCTATAACTACTACTACTACCACTACTACTACGGTAGCTACTACACCTATCGCTACTCCTACAATAACAACAATAACAACTATTACTACTACAACTGATGTTGCTGCTGCAGCTAGTACGACTTCTGCTACTACTACTACGACAACGGCTACTATTACTACTATAACTCTACTACTCCAACTACTACTACTGCAATTGTTACTACTATTACTGCTACTTCTGTTACTACTACTACTTCTGCTACTACTTCTTCTACTACCACTACTACTTCTACTCTCACTTCTACTACTAGTACTACTACTCCTATTGCTACTACTACTTATAGTAATACAACTACTGCAACTACTACGGCTACTGCTACTACTATTCCAATTGCTACTTCTGCTACTAGTACTACTACTACTGCTGCTACAACTACAACTACTGTTACGCTTGCCGCTGCTCCTACTTCTACTTCTACTACTACTACTATTACTACCAATACTACTATTACTCACACTCCTACTACTGCTACTTCTACTATTACTCCTACTAATACTATTACTCCTCTTTCTGCTACTACAGCTACTACTATTACTACTACTGTTGTTATTGCTACTACCACTACTACTGCTACTATTACGACAAGTACTGCTACTACTAAGGCTATATCAAGTACTGCAATTGTTACTACTACTGCTACTACAACTACTTCTACTACTATTGCTATTGCTTCTCCTGTGAATGCTACTACTACTACTACTACGAATGCTACTGCCACTACTGCTACTACAACTGCACTGCACAACTACTGCTACTACTACTACTGCTGCTGCTATTACTACAACAACTACTACTACCATGATAACTACTGCTACTACTACTGTTACTGCTGCTACTACAACTATTACTACTACTTCTACAAATGCTACTACTACTACTACTACAGCTAACTACTGCTGCTGCTACTACTATTACTGCTACTACCACTTCTACTACTGCTGTTGCTACTTCTGCTACAAATACTACCTGTCCAGCTACTACTAGTTTCGCTACTTTTGCTACTACTACTGCAATAATGGCTATTGCTACTACTACTACTCTTAATACTAAGGATACTACTACTACTACTTCTACTACTAATACCACAACTAATTCTACAATAGCTACTACTACGACTGCGACTACTACTGCTCTACTACTACTACTACTATTGTTGCAACCAATACTACTACTACTACTTGTACTACTACTGCTACTGCTACTGCTACTGCTACTACTACTGTTACAACAACAATAACTATTACTGCTACTGCCACTGCTATCGCTACCACAACTACCATCCTTACTACTACTAATACTACTTCTACTACCACTACTACTACTACTAATTCTACTACTATTGCTGCTACTATTGCTACTACTGCTCCTACTACTAATACTACTACTACTACCGCCACTACTTTTGCAACTCAGGGAACCCCTACCACTACTCAAACAATTACTGCTACGACTGCTACTTCTACTCCACTACAATGATTGATATTGCTACTACTACCACTCTCTCTACTACAAATACTACTTCCACTACTACTAGTACTTCAACTACGACTACTGCGACTACTGCTCCTGCTGTTGCTACTGCTACTGCTGCTACTACAACTACTACTTCATTTCTCCCACTACTACTATTACTACTACTACCACCACTAAATACTACGACTAATTCTTCGACTATTATAACTACTGTTACTACTACTACAACTTCTACTACTGCTACTACTACTACTAGCACTACTACAACCACAACTACAATTGCTATCACTACTACTACTACTACTGGTGCAACACCTACTAGGACTGCTACTGATTCTACTCCTATTACTACTACTACTCCTACCATGACTACTACTACTACTGCTGCTGCTGCTATTACTAATAGATTGCGGCTACTCCTAATACTATTGGTACTGCTACGCCTCCTTCTATTGTCGCTGCTACTACTACTATTACTATTACTACTACTACTCCAACTCGTACTCCAAGTAGTAGTACTACTATCACTGCTACTGCTATGGCTATGAATAGTACTACTGCTGCTACTACGACTACTACTACTATTGCTACAATAACAACTACTCCTTCTACTACTACAATTGCTTCTACTACTACTACTGCTGCGACTCAAACTACTACTTTTACAATTATTACTGCAAGTAATACTACTACTTCTACTCCAACTACAACTTCTACAATTACTACTACTTCTACTACTAGTAGTACAAATAATACTATACTTCTACTGTTGATACTACTGCTACTACTAAAATAAGGAATACTCCTACTACTACTACTACTACTACTACTTTTACGACTACTAAAATTACTACGACTACTACTATTACAACTATTACTACTACTACTGCTGATGCTATGACAACTACTACCATTACTACTCCTACTAGTACAACAACTATGACTTCTATTATCGCTACTGCTAGCTACTACTACTCCAACTACTACTCTGACTACTACTACAACTTCTACTACTTCTACGACTGCTACAACTATGACTTCCACTACCGCTATTGCTAATACTACTACTACTACTATTACTACTCCTACTACTACTACTCATACTACTACTCCTACTTCTATTCCTTATCCTAGATGTATTCCTACTACTACTCCCACAACTAAAATTAGTAGTAGTAGTACTACTACTACTACTTGTAATTCTGTGACTACTACTACTACTGCTAGGAGCACTTCTGCCACTACTACTATAGCTATTGCTACTGCTACTACTCCAGATATGACTACTATTGCTATTACAACTACAGTTGTTGTTGCTACCGCTACTTCTACTATTACTACTGCTACAACAACTACTACTACTCTGATTGCTACTACTGTACAAATACTACTACTTCTGCTACTACTAATACCACTGTTACTGCTACTGTTGCTGCTGCTACTAATACCGCTACTACAACTACAACTATTACTACTACTACGATGGTGGTGACTACTGCTACTGCAACTGTTGCTGCTACAGCTACTACTTCTACAACTACTACTACTAATACTACTACAACTAGTACTACTACAACTGCTGCTACTATTGCTACTGTTGCTACTAATACTACTCCTCCTACTACTACTTTTGCAACTACTACTACTGCTGCTATTAGTAGTACTACTTCTACAACTACTACTACTAATACTGTTACAACTAGTACTACTACAACTGCTGCTACTATTGCTACTGTTGCTACGAATACTACTACACCTCCTCCTACTATTACTACTGCTGCTACTTTTGTGACAACTTCTATTACTGCTGCTATTAGTAGTACTACTACTACTTCGGCTACTATTATTGCCACTATCGCTACTACTACTACTACAACAACAATAACTAATACTGCTAGTACAACTGCTTCTGCTACTGCTCTTACAAATGCTGCTACTACTGTTGCTTCAACTGCTTCTACTACAATAACAACAACTATTGCTACTATTACAACGGCCGCTACTACTACTACAAGTACTGCTATAACTACTTCTGCTACTACAATAATAACTACTACTACTACAACTACTACTGCTACCGCTACTACTACCATTATTACTACTGCTACAGCTACTACAACTACTACTGCAACTACTACAGGTACTACCTATAATACTAGTGCTACCGCTACTACTCTTACTACTACTACTGCAACTATTGCTGCTTATACTACTATTGCTACTATTAGTACTAGTACTAGTACTACTACTACTACTACTACTACTACTACTACTGTTGTTGCTACTGTGCCTCCTCCTACTATTGCTACTACTACTACTACTTCTGTCACTACAACTACTGCTTCTCCAACTAATACTGCTGCTAATACTATTGTTGTTGCTACTAGTATTACAACTAATACTATTACTACTACTACTACTACTACTACTACTACTACTTCTTCTACAGCTATTACTGCTACTACTATTACTGCTACTTCTGCAACTACATCTACAACTGCTACTACTACTACTCTTCTTCTACTACTTCTACTACAACTACTACTATAATTACTACTGCTACTACTGCCACTACTAGTATTGCTCCTCCTCCTCCTCCTCCTCCTACTACTACTACAACTACTATTACTCTAGTAGTGGTAGTAGTAACAGTCATAGAAGCCTAGTAGTAGTAGCAGCTATAGTAGAAATAGTAGTGCTAGTAGTAGTAGTAGCTATAGTTGGAGCAGAATAAATTATCGTAGTAGTACTAGTAGTAATTGTAATAGTAATAGCGATTATGGTAGTAGTGGTAGTCAAAGAAGTAGTAGTACTAGTGATAGTAGTTATAGTTGTACTTATTAGTCATAGTAGTAGTGGTAGTAGAACTAGTAGTAGTAGTGGTAGTAGTAGGACTAGTAACAGCTGTAGTAGTAAAAGTAGTAGAAGCAATAGTAGTAGCAACAACAGCAGCTGTAGTAGTAGTAGCAGTTGTAGTAGTTGTAGTAGTCATAGTAATAGTTATAGAGTTAGCAGTTGTAGCTATAGTAGCATTAGTAGCAGTACTAGTAGTAGTCATAGTAGTAGCGTCGTAGCAGTAGTAGGAGTAGTAACTGTCATAGCAGTAGTAGCAGTAGCCGCAGTAGTAGTAGTAGTATGGTAGTAGTAATAGGCGTAGCAGTAGTAGTAGTAGTAGTAATAATAGTAGTGGTAGTTGTAGAAGTAGAAGCTACAGTAGTAGTAGTTGTCGCAATGGTAGTAGTATCTGAAGTAGCAGTAGTAGCAATAGTAATAGTTGTCAATTTGGTAGTAGCAGTAGAAGTAGCGGTAGCAACAGTAGTTGTAGTAGCAAAAATTGTAGAAGTAGTAGTAGTAGCTGTTATAGCAGTGGTAACAACCTATGTAGCAGTAGTAGTGATAGTAGTAGTACTAGTACTAGTACAAGTGGTAGTAGCAGTAGTAGTAGTTGTTGTTGTTGTAGTGGAAGGAGTTGTAGTAGTAGTAGTAGTAGTAGTAATAGCATTGGTAGCAATAGTTGTAGCAGTAATAATATTAGTAGTAGTGGCACTAGTTGTTGTAGTAGCAGTAATAGCAGTAGTAATTATTGTTGTACTAGTTGTAGTAGTTGTAGTAGTTGTAGTAGTTAAACTTCTAGTACTAATAGTAGTTGTAGTAGTAGTAGTAGTAGCAATAGTTGCAGTTGTAGTAATAGTAGTAGCATTATTAGTAGTATTAGTAGTAGTAGTAGTAGTAGCAGAAGTAGTGGTAGAAGTAGCAGTAGCAATAGAAGTAATAGTAGTAGTAGTAGTCATAGTAGCAGTAGTATTTGTGGTAGTAATAGTAGTGGGAGTAGTAGCAGCAGTAGGAGTCGTACTAGCTCTTGTAGTAGTAGCAATAGTAGTAATAATAGTAGCAATAGTCACAGTAGTAGTAGTTGGATCAGAAGTAGTTGTAGTAGTAGTAGTAGGAGTAGTAGTTTTAGTAGCTGTAGTAGTGGTGGTTGCAGTAGTAGTAGCATAGTAGTAGTAATATTAGTAGTAGTATTAGTAGCTGTAGTACTAGCTATAGCAGTCGTAGTAATAGTAGTAATAGTAGTAGTGGTAGTAGCAATAATAGTTGTAGTTGTAGTAACAGTTGTAGAAGTTAAAGGAGTAAAAGCAGTAGTAGCAGTTGTAGCAGTTGTAATAGTAGTAGCAGTAGTGGTAGTAGCAATAGCAGTAGTAGTTGTAGCAGTAGCTATTGTAGTAGTAGTCATAGTAGTAGTTGCTGTAATAGTAAGAGTAGTAGTAGTCATAGTAGGGGTAGTAGCAGTAGCAATAGTAGTAGTAGTAGTCATAGTAGTTGTAGTTGTACTAGAATTAGTAGTCATAGTAGTAAAAGCAGTACAGTAGAAATAATGTTCGTGGTAAAAGTAATAGTAGTTGGAATTGTATTCATAATAGTTGCAGCAGCAGCAGTAGTAGCTGTTGTAGTAGTAGTAGTAGTAGTAGAGGTAGCAGTATTAAGACAAGTAGTAATAAGAATACAAGTAGTAGTAGTAGCATTAGTCGTAGTGGTAGGAATAGGAGAATTAGTAGTGGCAAGAGTCAGAATAGGTGTAGAAATAGTAATAATAGTTGCAATAGTAGTAGAAGTGGTAGTACTAGTAGTTGGAGTAGGAGAATTGGCAGTAGTAGTAATAGTAGGAATAGGAGTAGTAGTAGCAGTAGCACAAGTTGGCGTAGGATTAGTGGTAGTAATTATGCTGCCGCAACTACTACAACCACTACTACTAGTTCTACTACTACTACAACTACTACTATTGCTACTACTACTTCTACTACTGCTACTTATGCTACTAATACTACAAATACTACTTCAACTACTACTACAACAACTACAACGACTACTACTGCTACTATAACTGCTACTAAAACAGCTAGCACTGCTACTACTATTGCTACTAATACTACTACAACTACTCCGATTGCTACTACTACTACTACTACTCCTCCTCCTCCTCCTACTACGACTACTGCTGTTGCTGCAACTACTCTTTGTACTACCACAGCAACAACTGCTGCTAATACTAGTACACTACTACTACAACTACAACTACTACAATTACTACTGCTAATACTACTACTACTATTACAACTACTACTACTATACCAACTACTACGACTATTGCTACTACAACTACTCCTACTAGTACTACTCCTACTATGGGAACAACAACTACTTCTAAAACTATGACTACTGCTAGTATGCATACCACTAGTACTAGTACTACTACTCCTGCTGCTAATACAACAACCACTACTACTAGACCTACTCGTATTACTACTACTACTACTCCTACTACAAGTACTACAACTGCTACTAATACTACTGCTGCTGCTGCTACCACTTCTACTACTCCTCCCAATACTACTACAACAACTACCACTGCTGCCACTACTACTACTACTCCAACTCCTATTACTACTGCTACTACACCTGATGTGACTTCTACTTCAACAACTAATGCCACAACAACTACTACTTCTAGTACCACTGCTACTACTTCTCTTACTACTACTACTACTACTACTACTGCTACTACTACTGCTACTACAACTCCAACTACTACTTCTACTCTTACTACAATTACTACTACTTATGTTGCTACGCATACCACTATGACAACTAGTATTATTAATACTCCTAGTACTACTACTAATACTACTACTGTTCCTACTAATACTTCTGATCCTACACCTACTCCTCCTACTACTTCTACTACTACTACTACTGTTGCTACAACTATTACTACAACTTCTACTTCTACTACTACTACTACTAATGCTAATAATACTACTACCACAACTACTACTACTTCTACTAGAACAACAACAACTGCTACAACTAAAACTACAACTGCTACTATTGCTACTACTAATACTACTAGTACTACTACCTCTACTGCTATTACTACTACTAACACTAGTACAACTCCAGGAACTATTACTACTTCAACAACAAGAACAATGACATCAACCACTTCTTCTACTAGTACTCCTGCTACTACGGCTACTGCTGCTATTATTACTACTGCTATTACAGCTACTACTTATACTACCTATTGCGACTACTACTATGACCACTACTACTACTGATGTTGCTGCTATTACTACTTGTACTACAACTGCTATGACTACTACAGCTTCAAATACTGCTATGTCTACAACTGCTACTACTACTACTACTACCGCTACTGCTGCTGCTGCTGCTGCTGCTACTGTTGCTGCTACTGACACTACTACTGCTACAGCTACTCTTACCACTACTACTACTACTACCACTCCAACTACTCCCACTATTGCTACTACTACTACTACTACTCCTACTACTGCTACTATTACTACAACTACTACTACTACTACTCCTCCTCCTCCTCCTACTACTACTACTACTACTAGTACTAATACTACTACTACAACTACAACTACTACTACTACAACTACTACTACAACAACAAGAACAACTACTAATACTACTACTACTACTACTACTACACCTCCTTCTGCTACTTCCACAACTTCTACTACTACTACTACAGCTACTAGTGCTACTTCTACTACTGCTACTCCAACTACTACTTTTACTACTACTACTACTCCTACTGCTACTTCTATAATTACTACTACTTCAACTATAGCTAGTACTACTTCTACTACTAGTACTACAACTACTACTTGTACTACTACTGCTATAACGCTACTATTGCGACTATTGCTACTACAAATATGAGTAATAATCCTCCTCCTCCTACTACTACAATAACACTACTACTACTTCTATTACTACTACTACAACTACTACTACAACTATAACTACTACTACCACTACCACTACTCCTACTTCTACTATAGCTATTTCTAGTCCCACTACTACTACCACTACTCCTACTACTACTATGACTTCGTCACCACTACTACTACTCCTACTACTACTACCACTATGACTTCCAATATAGCTACTACTACTACTCCTACTACTACTACTACTATTACTACTCCTACAACTACTACTACTCGTACTACTACTCCTACTACTATTCCTTCTCCTACACACATTCCTACAACTACTCCCACTACTACCACGACTACTACTACTATTACTACTACCACTACTTCAACCTCTACGACTACCAGTACTGGTACTAGTAGTGCTACTCCCACTACTACCACAACAACTACTACTACAATTGCAACTATAACTATAGCTATTGTTGCTACCGCTATTGCGACTATTACTACTACTCCTATTGCTATTTCTATTACTACTACTACTACTACTGCTACTCCCGCTACTACTACTGCTACTATGGCTGCTGCTATTGCTTTTGCTACAACTAATACAGCTACTATGACTATAGCTATTACTACAACTGTGACAGCCACTACCGCTACTACTAATCCTCCTCCTACTACTATTATTACTACTCCTACAACTACTACTACTCGTACTACTGCTCCTACTACTATTCCTTCTCCTACACACATTCCTACAACTACTCCCACTACTACCATGACTACTACTACTACTACTACCACTACTTCAACCTCTACGACTACCACTACTGGTACTAGTAGTACTACTCCCACTACTACCACAACTACTACTACTACAATTGCAACTATAACTATAGCTGTTGTTGCTACCGCTATTGTGACTATTACTACTACTACTACTCCTATTGCTATTTCTGTTACTACTACTACTACTACTACTACTCCTGCTACTACTACTTCTACTACTGCTGTTGCTATTGATTTTGCTGTTACTAATACAGCTACTATGACTATAGCTATTACTACAACTGCGACAGCCACTATTACTACTACTGCAACTACTGCTGCTATAGGTACTACTATTGCAACTACTACGACTAATACTACTATAACTAGTACTTCTACAGCAACTGGTACTATTTCTACTACTCCTACTAATACTGCTACGCCGACCACTTCTCCTACTACAACTACAGCTGCAACTACTACTACAGTTACCATCTCTATGACTACTTCTACTTTGACTGCTATTAGTAGCACTACTACTAGTTCTACTGCTACTACTACTAAGACTACTATTGCCACTACTGCTGCTACTACAACAACAACTACTGCTACTACTATAATAACAATAACAACTACTACTACAACTGCTACTACTACTACTGTTACAAATGCTTTCACTACTACTGCTTCAAGTGCTACTGCTACTACTTCTACTACTACTACTACTACTACTACAACAATCGCTACTGCTACTATGACTATTACTACTACTACTACTTTAATTGCTTCTACTACTACTACAACTACTACTGCTACTATTACAACTACTATAGCTACTACTACTACTATTAGTGCTACCGCTACTACTCTTGCTACTACTACTGTGACTATTGCTGCTTATGCTACTATTGTTGCTATAGGTACTACTACTACTACTACTATTACTACTACTACTACTGCTACTACTACTACTACTACTACTACTATTATTATTACTGCTACTACTACTACTATTGTTGTTATTGTTGTTATTGCTGCTACTACTAGTACTACAACTCTTACTACTACTATTACTACTACTATTTTTGTTACTACAACTACTAATGCTATTGCTGCTACTACTAGTATTACCACAAATACTATTACAATAACTACTATTGCTTCTACAACTATTACTGCTGCTACTACTACTACTAGTTCTACAACTAAATCCACGACAGCCACTACTACTACTTCTACTACTACTATGACTATAATCACTATTGCTACTACTTCTACTACTAGTACTAATCCTCCTCCTCCTCCTCCTCCCCCTCCTCCTACTACTACTAGTCTAGTAGTGGTAGTAGTAGCTGTTATAGTAGCCTGGTAGCAATAGCAGCTGTAGTAGAAGAAGAAGAAGTAGTAGTAGTAGTAGTTATAGTTGTAGCAGAAGAAATTAACATACTAGTTCTAGTAGTAGTTGTAGTAGTAATAGCGAGTGTGGTAGTAGTAGTAGTTGAACAAGTAGGAGTTTTAGAGGTAGTAGTTATAGTATCACTATTAGTAGTAGTAGTAGTCGTAGTAGTAGTAGTAGAAGTGGTAGTAGTAGCAGTAGTGGCAGTAGTAGTAGCTATAGAAGTAGTAGCAGTAGCAATAATAGTATAAGTAGTAGTAGTAACTGTAGAAGTAGTAGTAGTAGTCATAATAATAGTAAAAGTATTAGTAGTAGTAGCAGTAGTAGCATTAGTAGCAGCAGCAATTGTAATCATAGTATTTGCGTATTAGCAGTAGTAGCAGTAGTAGTAGCAGCAACAGTACTAGTGGTAGGACAAGTAGAAATGGTAGTAGTAATAGTAGTAGTAGTAGTAGTAGCAGTAGTAGTAGTAGTAGAAGCAATAGTAGTAGAAGCTGTAGAAATAGAAGCAATAGTAGTAGTAGTTGTCGCAGTGGTAGTAGTATCAAAAATAGTAGTAGTAGCAATAGTAGCAGAAGTAGCAGTAGTAGTTGTTGTAGCAGTAGTAGTAATAGCAGAAGTAACAACTTAAGTAGTAATAGTATTGGTAGTAGTAGTAGTAATATTTGTATGAGTGGTAGTGGTAGTAGCAGTAGCAGTAGTTGTAGTAGTTAAAGGAGTCGTAGCAGTAGTAGTAGCAGTAGTAGTAGCAGTTGCAGTAATAGTAGTAGCATTGTTAGTACTAATAGCAATAGTAGTAGTAGTAGTAGCAATAGCAGCAGCAACAATAGTTGTAGTGGTCATAATAGTAGTAGTATTTGTAGTAGTAATAGTAGTAGAAGTAGTAGCAATAGTAGTAGTAGTCGTACTAGCTCTAGTAGTAGTAGTCATGGTAGTAGTTGTTGTATCAAAAGCGGTAGTAGGAGTAGCAGTAGCCTTGGTAGTAGCAGTAGTAGCAGTAGTGGTAGTAGTAGTGGTCGCAATAGTAGTAGTATTAGTAGTAGTAATAATTGTTGTAGTAGTAGTAATAGGAGTAATAATTAAAGTGGTAGTAATAGTAGTAGAAGTGAGAATAGCAAAAATAGTAGTAGTTGTTATAGTAGTTGTTGTAGTCGTAGCACTAGTGGTAGTAGCAACAGTAGCAGTAGCAGCAGTAGTAGTAGAAAAAGTTGCGGTAGTTATAGTAGTTATTATAATAGTCATAGCAATAGTGGTAATAGTAGTTGTAGTTGTTGTTGTAGTCGTACCAATAGTAGTTGCAGTAGTAATAGTAGTAATAGTGGAAGCAATAGTAGAAGGAGGAGGAGTAGTAGTAGTTTGGGTAGTTGTAATAGTAGAATTAGTTCTAGTAGTTGTAGTAGAAGGAGTAGTAGTAGCAGTAGATGTATTAGTAGTTGTAGTGCAAGTTGCATTAGTAGTAGTAGTAGTGGCAGTAGTGGTAGCAATAGTAGTACTAGTAATCATAGCTGCAGTAGTAGTAGTGGCCGTAGTACTAGTGGTACTAATGGTAGTAGTAGTATGAGCAGCAGCGGTTGTAGTGGTAATAGTAGTAGTTGTCATAGTAATACTAGTAGTAGCAGTAGCAGCAGTAATAATAGTAGTTGTAGTAGTAGTAATAGTAGTAGTAGAAGCAGCAGCAACAGCAGTAGTAGTAGTAGTCATAGCATAATTAGCAGCTGTAGCAGTAGCAACAGCAGCAGCAGTAGTAGTTGTTTTTGTTATTCTAATAGTAGTTGTAGTTATTGTTGTAGTAGCAGCAGTAGTAGTAGTAGTGGTAGCAGTAGAATTAGTACTCGTAGTAGCAACCGTAGCAGCAGTAGTAGTAGTAGCGGTAGCAGCAATTGTAGTAGTACTAATAATAGTAGTAGTCACAGCATTAGTAGAAGTAGTAGTTGTAGTAGCAGTAGTTGTAGTAGAAATAGTAGTAGCAATAATAGCTGAAGCTATAGTAGTAGTAGTAGTAGCAGCAACAGCAGTGGCAGTAGCTATGGTAGTGGTAGTGGTAGCAGCCACAGTAGTCCTAGTAGTAGGAATATTAGTAGTAGTAGTAGTAGTTGTTATTGTTGTTGTTGTAGTATTAGTTGTAGTAGTGGTAGCAATAGTAGTAGTAGTCGTAGTAGTAGTAGTAGTAGTAGTAGTAGTAGTAGTAGTAGTAGTAGTAGTAATAGTAGTAGTAGTAGTAGTAGTAGTAGTAATAGTAGTAGTAGTAGTAGAGTAGTAGTAGGAGAAGCAGAAGTAGCAAAAATAGCAACAGTAGTGATACTAGTTGTAGTTGTGGCAATTGTAGTTGTAGTAGTAGCATTAGCAGCAATAATATCAATTATAGTAGTTGTAGTAGTAGCAGTAGCTGTAGTTGTAGTATTCGTAGTAGTAGCATTAGTAGTAGTAGTACTAGTAGTCGTAATTGGAGAAATTGGTGTAGTTGTAAAAGTAATAATTGGAGTAGTAGTAGTTGTAGTAGTCATGGTAGTAATAGTAGTTGTAGTAGCACTAGTAGTAGTAGTAGTAGTAGCAGGAGTACTAGCTAGATCAGTAGTAGAAGTACTAGTAGAAGCAGCAGTTGTAGTAGGTGTTGTACTAGTAGCGGTAGTAGTAGTACTAGTAGTTGTAGTTGTAGCACCAGTAGTAGTAGTAAATAGTAGCAGTAGCAGTAGTAATAGCAATAATAGTAGCAGTAGTAGTAGTAGCTGTTGCAATAGTCTTGGTAGAATTAGTAGAATTAGTAGGAGTAGTAGTAGTTGTTGTGGTAGCAGTAGCAGCAATAGTAGTTACCGTAGTAACTATAGTAGCAGTGGTAGCAATAGCCGTAGTAGATGTAGTAGTAGTAGCAGTCGCAGTAGCTGTACTTGTAGTAGAATTGACAGAAGCAGTAGTGGTCGGAGAAGTAGTAGGAGAAGTGGTAATTGTAGTAGTAGTAGTGGTAATAGTAGTAGCAGCAGCAGCAGTAGTAGTAGTACCAGCAGTAGTAATTGTAGTTGCTGTAGATACAGTAGTAATAGTGGAAGCAGCAGGAGCAATAGTAGTAGTAGTAGTAGTAGTAGTAGTAGTAGTAGTAGTACTCATAGTGGTAGTTGCAGTGGCAGCAGTTGTAGTAGTAGTAGTAGTGGAAGTTGCTGTTGTGGTGGTAGCAATAGTAGTAGTAGTAGGAGAAGTAATAGTAGTAGTAATAGTAGTAGTAGTAGAAGTTGTAGTATTTGTACTAGTAGTAGTAGTAGTACTACTAGTAGTAGTAGTAGTTGCAGTACTAGTAGTAGTAGGAGGAGGAGGAGGAACAGTACTAGTTGCAGTACTTGTAGTAGTTATACTAGTAGTATTAATAGTAGTACTACTAGTACTAGTTGGAGTACCTGTAGTAGTAGTACTACTACTAGTAGTAGATGTAGTAGTTGCAGTACTCGTAGTAGCAGAAGTAGTAGTAGTAGCAGTCACAGCAGTAGTAGCAAAAGTTATAGTAGCCATTGTTGTAGTTGTTGTTGTAGATGTAGTGGTAGTAGTTGTAGTAGTAGTAATCTTAGTGGTAGTAGTAGAGGCAGCAGTAGTTGTAGTAGTAACAATTATTGAAGTAGTAGTGGTAGTAGCTGTTTTAGAAGTGGTAGCTTTAGTAGTAGTAGCAAGAGTAGTAGTGTTCGGAGAAGTAATAGTAGCAGTAGAAGTAGTAGGAGTAGTAGTTGTTGTTGTGGTAGTTGTAATAGTAGAAGTTGTTGTAGTAATTGTAGTAGTGGGAGAAGTAGTTGTAGTTGTAGTAGTAGTAGTAGTAGTAACAGCAGCATTCGTGGTATTAGTAGATGCAATACCAGTAGTGGTAGTCATAGTAGTAGAAGTTCCACCAGTAGTAGCACTAGTAGCAATAGTATTAATAGCAGTAGTAGTAGTAGCTGTAGTACTAGTGGTACTAATTATACCAATAGTAGTAGTAGCAGTAGTAGTAGTGGTAGTAGTAGTATCATTTGTCATAGTAGTACTACTAGTAATAGTAGCAGTAGTAGTAGTAGCAGTAGCAACAGTAGCAGCAGTAGCAGTAGTACTAGTTGTAGTAGTAGTTGTTGTTAATGTTGTTGTTGTCATAGTAGCAGTGGTTGTTATCGTAGTGGTAGTAGTAATCGTAGCGGCCGTAGCCGCAGCAGTAGTAGTAGTCGTAGCAGCCGTAGCCATAGCAGTGGTAGTAGTTGTAGCAGCAGTTCTAGTAGTAGTAATAATAGTAGTAGCAGCAGCAGTAGCAAAAGTAGTAGTAGTAGTAGTTGTTGTTGTTGTTGTTGTGGTAGTGCGAGTTATTGCAGTAGATGCGGTAGTAGGAGTAGTAGTAGCAGTAGTAGTAGCTGCAGTAGCAGTAGCAGTAGCAGCAACAGTAGCAACAGCAGTAGTGGCAACAGTAGCAGTAGTGGTCATAGTAGTATTAGTAATTGTAGTAGTAGTAGCATAAGTAACAACAGCCATAGTAGTTGAAGTAGCAGTAGCAGTAGCAGCAGCAGTGGTAGTAGTAGTAGTAATAGTAGTAGTAGTAGTAGTAGTAGTGGTGGTAGTAGTAGTAGCTGTAGTAGTAATAATAGTAGTAGCAGCAGTAGTAGTAGGAGAAGAAGCAGCAGTAGCAGTACCAGCAATAGTAGTAGTACTAGTTGTAGTTGTAGCAATTGTATCAATAATAGCAAAAGTATTAGTTGTAGTAGTAGTAGCATTAGTAGTAGTTGTATTAGTAGTAGTACTACTAGTAGAAGCAGCAGGAGAACTTCTTGTAGTTATAGTAGTAGTAATTGGAGTAGTAGTCGTAGTAGCAGAATGAGCAGCAGAAGTAGTAGTTGTAGTCGTACTAGTAATTATAGTAGTTGTAGAAATAGTAGCAGTAGCAGCAATAGTAGTAGTGAAAGTAGCAATAGTAGTAGTAGTGGCAGTAGTAACAATAGTACCAGTAGCAGCAGCAACAACAGTAGTAGTTGTAGTAGTAGTAGTAAAAGTAGTAGCGGTATTAGTAGTAGTAGTAGAAAAAGTAGTAGTAGTGGTAGTAGTAGTAGTAGTAGCGATCGTAGTAGTAGTAGTAGTAGTAGTAGTAGTAGCAGTAATAGTAGCAGCTATAGTAGTCGTAGTAGTAGAAGAAGTACTAAAGTATCAATATAAGTAATAGCAAAAGTAGCAGAGTAGTAGTAGCAATAGTAGCAGTAGTTGTATAAGTAGTTGTAGTCATTGTAGTAGTAGTAAAAGGTGTTTAAGTTGTAGTAGAGCCGTCGTATTCGTGGGAGTGGTTGTGGTAGTAGGACTTGTAGTAGTAGTAGTAGTAGTAGTAGAAGCAACAGTAGTTGGTGTAGTTGCAATAGCAGTAGTAGTAGTGGTAGACGGAATACTAGTAGTAATAGTAGTATTACTTGTAGTAGTTTTTGTTCTAGTTGTGGTTTTAGTAGTAGTTGTCATTATAGTTGTAGTAGTAGTAGAAGTTGTAGTAGTAGGAGTAGTTGTAGTAGCAGTAGTCGTAGCAGCAGTAGTAGTAATAGTAATAGTAGTAGTTGTTGCAGTAGTAGTATAAGTAGCAGCAGCAGTAGTAGTATTAGTACTAATAGTAGTAGTTGTACTAGTAGTAGCTACAGTAGGGGCAGCAAGGGAAGAAGTAGTAGTAATAGTTGTTGTAGTAGTAGTGGTAGTAGCAACATCATTAGTAGTAGTAGTAGTAGTAGTAGCAGCAGCAGTAGCCGTAGTAGTAGTAGCAATAGCAGTTGCAGAAGTAGTATTGGGAGTTGCAGTATTTGTGGTAGAGGTAGCTGTAGTAGAAGTAGTGGTGGGGGTAGTAGTAGCAATGGTAGCAATAGTAGTAATGGTATTAGTAGAAGTAGTAGTTTTAGCAGCAGCAGCAGCAGCAACAGCAGTAGTAATAGTAGTAGTAGCAGTAGAAGAAGTAGTAGTAGTTATAGTGGTAGCAATAGTAGTTGTATCTGTAGTAGTAGGAGCAGTAGCAATAGTAGCAGTAGTAGGAGAAGTAGTACTTAGTAGCAGCAACAGTAGTAGTAGTAAGAGTAGTTGTAGTCATGGCAGTAGTGGCAATAATAAATGTAATGGTAGTAACAGTCGCAGTAGTTGTTGCTGTAGAAGTAGTAGCAGTAATAGTGGTAGTGGGCGAAGTAGTAGAAGTATTAGTACTAGTAGAAGTAGTAGGAGAAGTTATAGTAGTAGTAGAAGTGGTAGTAGTGGTGGTAGTAGTAGTAGTGGTAGTAATATTAGCAGTAGAAGTAGCGGGGGTAACAGTAGTCATGGTAGTCGCAGTAGTAGTAGTAGTAGTAGTGGTAGTTGTAGTAGTAGTAGAAGTAGTAGTGGTTGTCGTAGTAGTTTTAGTAATTGTTATGGTAGTTGTGGTTGCAGTAGTAGTAGTGGTTGTCGCGTCGCCCTCTTCGTGGTCAGAGTCCGTGGGCAAGTAGCCAAGCAGAACAACTGTGGTATAGCTACTAGTAGTAGCAAGAGTCGTCGTAGACCGCGCTGTTGCGTCACGTCGCCGCGCCAGTGTCCGTATTCCTGCGTCACCCGATAGTAGTACGTCTCGTAGAGTCGTAGTAGCTATAGCAGCAGAGTAGTAGCAGTCAGTAAGGTCAGAAGTACCAATAATGTTGCAACAACACTTTAGATTTGGATTTGTAGCATTAGCATTATAGTGGCGCGTAGCGAAGTATAGCAAATAATGCAGTATTAGTAAGCTAGTGGTAGTAATCCAGTAAGCAAATAGTAAGAGACATTGAGTAGTTGGAGTGGTAGAAGTAGGAGTAATAGTTGTAGCAGTAGGAGAACTTGTTGTAGCTGTAGTATTAATAATAGAAGTAGTAGTAGTAGAAGAAGAAGGAGTAGTAGAAATAGTAGTGTAGTAGCATTGGTAGCAGTAGCAGTAATAGTTGCAATACTAGAAGTAATAGTCAGTAATAGCTATAGTAGATTAGTTAAGTTGTAAATGCATAGTAAGTTAATAGGCAGTTGTAGTAAGTAGTAATGGGCTAGTAGTAGTTTTGTTGTATTGTGTGGTAGTTGTGTAAGTTTGTATATAGTATTGGTAAGTGGAGCAAGAGTAGTGAGAGTAGTAGTACGAGTGGTAAGTGAGGTAATAGTTGATAGTAATAGTAACTAGTAGTAGTTGTAGTAGTAGAAGCAGAAGTAGTAGAGTTGCAATGTCAAGATAGTAAGTAGTAGAACGAGTAGTGATGGCAGATGTAAGTGCCGTAGTAGAAATAGAGTAGTATTCATATCGTCGTAGACAGTAGGAGATGGTTGTTTCGAGAAGTAGTAGAGTTGGGCAGTAGTGTAGGCCTAGTAGTAGCTGGTCGTAGTCCGTAGTTGTTGTTTGTTTGTCGTCGAAGCCCCACTCGTAGCAGTAGTAGCGGTCGTGGTAAGCCTCAGTTGTACGTCGGCGTAAAGTTCAGTGGCAGTAGTAAAGTTGTGCTAGAACATTAAGTGCGTTAACTATAGTAGGTTGCCATAATCGCAGTCCATATGAGTAGTAAGATGTATGGTGTATAGTCGTTTGTCGTCGTCGTCGTCGTCGTCGATCGGCCGTCGTAGCCGTGGCAGCTGCTGCCGCAAGGAGCCATTAATAGTAGTCCCTCGTAGTAGTAAGTACGAGTTGTTATGGTGTAATAGTTCATAGTGGTATTAGCAAAATATTAGTAATATGTAGTGAATAGTGGTGGATGGTAGTAGTAATCGACAGCAAAAAAGCGGGAAAAGAGAGTTGAATACGTATTGGTCAGTCGGATTCCGTAGTAGTAGTATTAGTCGTAGGAGGCGTATATTCTCGTAGCAGGAGTAGTCTTCAGGCTGCTGGATCGTCCTCACATTTTAGACGGAGTAGTAGTAGCTGTAGCGGGTGTAGATTGTAGCAGGTAGTCGTAATATTCTATAGTTTTGTAATTAGAGTACTAAGTAGTCATAGCAGTTGGAGTAGTAGCAGTAGGGGTAATAGTTGTAGTAGTAGTAGTAGCAGCAGCAGCAACAGTAGTAGTAATAGTAGTATTACTTGTAATAGTAGTAGAAGTAGTAGCAATAATAGTAGTAGTAGTTATTGTAGCGGTAGTAGTAGGAGAAGTAGCAGCAGCAGCAGCAATAGTAATTGCACTAGCTATAGTAATAGTAGCAATAGTAGTAGTTGTAGTAGTAGTGGTAGTGGCAGTAGTAACAGAAGTAGTAAGCGAAAGCTGTGGTCATATTAAAAGTAGTTGTAGCCGAAGTAGTAGTTGTTATAGTAGTAGTACTTGGAGTTGTAGTAGTTGTAGTAGCAATAGTAGTAGTAGTAGTTGTAGCAGTAGCAGAAATAGTAGCACTAGTAGTAGTTGTAGAAGTAGTAGCAGTGGTGGTAGGAATAGGAATAGTAATCATCGTAGTAGCAGCAACAGCAATTGTAGTAGTTGTAGTAGTAGTAGTAGTAGCTGAAATAGTAGTTGTAGTAGGAGGAATAGTAGTAATAGCAATAGTTGTAGTAGTAGTAGTAGTAATAGTACTAGCAGTAGTAGTAGTAGTTGTTGTAGTAGTAGTCGTAGTAGTGGTAGTAGCAATTGTAGCAGTAGTTGTGGTAGTAGGAGTAAAAGCAGTGGAAGTAGTAGTAGTAGCAGAAGTAGTAGGAGTATCAGTGGCAGTAGTAGTGATGGTGGTAGTAGTCGGAATAGGAGTAGTAGTAGTAGTAGTAGTAGGAACGATAATTGTGGTAGCAGTAGTAGTTGGAGAAGAAGTTGTAGTAGTAGTAGATGTAGTAGTTTTAATATTAATAGTAGTAATAGTAGTAGTAATAGTAGCAGCTGTAGTAGTATTATCTGCTGTAGAAATCGAAGTAGCTGTAGGAGCAACAATCGTACTAGTAGTTGGTGTAGCAGTTGTGATAGTAGTTGTTGGAGCTGTAGTAGTACTAGTAGTTGGAGTATCAGTAGCAGTAGTAGTACTGGAAATAGTAGTAGTAGCAGTAGTAGCACGAGTATCGGTAGTGGCAGTAGTGGTTATTGTTGTAGTAGTAGGAGGAGTTGTAGTAGGAGCAGTAGTAGTAGCAGCAATACTTGTGGTCGTCGTAGCAGTAGTTGTAGGAGTACTAGTAGTAGTAGTATTAGCAGTAACGGTAGGTGTAGTAGTAGCAATTGTAGTAGTAGTTGGAGGAATATTAGTAGTACTTGTAGCAACAGAGGTCATAGTCGTAGCAGCTACAGTATTTGTACATGTAGCAGTAGTCGAACTAGTAGTAGGACAAGTAGTAGTGTTAGTAGTAATAGCAGCAGTAGTGGTTACTGTAGTAGGAGTAGTAGTAGAAGGAGGAGAAGTCGAAGTAGTAGAAGTAGTAGTAGTAGGAGGAGGAGGAGGAGGAGAATAAGTAGTAGAAGCAGTTGTTGTTGTTGTTGTAGTAGCAGCAGTAGTAGTAATAGTTGTAGAAGCAATAGTTGTTGTTGTAGTACTAGTGTAGTTATAGTTGAAGCTACACAAGTAGTAGTAGTATAAGTGCTAGGAGTAGTAGTAGTAGGAGTAGTATTAGTAATAGTAAAAGTAGTAGTAGTATTCGCAGTTGTAGTAGTAGCATAGGTAGGAATAGTAGTAGTAGCTATAGTAGTAGTGGCAGCAGTAGTTGCAGTAGTTGCTATAGTTGTTGTAGTTGTTGTAGCAATAGCAGTAGTACTATTGCGAGTAGTAGTTGTAGCAGCACTAGTAGTAGTATTAGTAGTTTTAGTAGTTGGGGTAGTAGTAGTAGCAATAGTAGTAGCAATAGTAGTAGTAGCAGTAGCAGTAGCAATAGTAGTAGGAGCAGAAGTTGGTGCAGTTGTCGTAGTAGCAGTAGGAGTAACAGTTGTAGTAGTACTAGTAGTAGTAGCAGCTGTACTAGTAGTACTTAGAGAAGTAGTAGTTGTTGTAGCAGTAGTGGTAATAGTAGGAGAAGTCGTAGCAGTCGTGGTTGTGGAAGTAGCAATAGCAGTAGTAGCCCGTAGTAGCACAAGTAGTAGTAGTAGTTGTAGTAGTAGTAGGAATAGTAGTAGAAGTAGTAGTAGCAGTAGTAGTATTAGTAGTAGTAGTAGTAGTAGTAGTTATAGCAATAGCAGTAATAGTAGTAGTGGTAGTAGTAGTAGTAGTACTATTAGTAGTAGTAGTAGTAGCGGCAGTAGTAGTAGTAGTAGTAGTAGTAGTAGTAGTAGTAGTAGTAGTAGCAACGACAATAGTAGCAGTTGTTGTACTTGTTGTAGCAGTTATAGCACTTGTGGTAGTGGCAGAAAAAGCTGTAGTAGTTGCAGTAATTGTAATAGTAGCAGCAGCAGTAGTAGTTGTACGAGTAGACGTAGCCGTACTAGTAGTAGGAGTAGTAGTAGTAGTTGAAGAAGGGGTAGTGACAGTAGCAGCAGCAAGAGTAGTAGTAGTTGTTGTTGTTGTAGTAGTTGCCGCATAAGTAATAGAAGTAGTAGTAGCAATAGTAGTAGTAGAAGGAAAAATAGTAGTAGGAGCAGTAACAATAATAGTAGTAGCAGTAATTGTAGTAGTGGTAGAGTTGGTACTAATGGTAGTAGCACTAGTAGTAGTAGTAGGACTAGTAGTAGTTGTTGTAATAGTAGTAGTCGTAGTAGTAGTAGTACTAGTATTAGTAGTAATAACAGTAGTGGTAGTATTAGCAACAATAAAAACAGTAGTAGCAGCAATTGTAGCAATAGTAGTAGCAGCAGCAGTAGCAGTAGTACCAAAAGTAGTAGCAGTCAAAAAAGTAGTAGGAGTCACATTTCCAATTCTAGTAGCAGCAGTAGTAGTAGCAGTAGTAGTAGCAGTAGTAGCAGTAGTAGTAGTAGTATTAGTAGTAGTATTTGTAGTAGTAGCTATAGTAGTAGTTGTTGTAATAGTAGTAGTAGTAAGATTTGTAGATGTAGTAGTAATAGTAGTAGCAATAGTATCCATTATAGCAGTCATAGTAGTGGTTGCAGTAGCAGCAGAAGTAGCCATAATTGCAGCAAAAGTGGTAGATGTCATACCAATAGTAGAAGTAATAGCAGTAGAAGTAGCAGTAGTAGTAGTATCAATTGGAATCGTCGTAGTTATAGTAGCAGAAGTAGTAGCTATTGTAATAGAAGTAGCAGAAGTAGCCGAAGTAGTAGCAGTAGCAGTAGTATCTGTACTAGTAGCAGCAGTAGCTTTAATAATAATAATAGTGGCTGCAGCAGCAGAAGACGTAGTAGTAGTAGTAGGAATACTAATTATTATAGTAATCGTCAGAGTAATAGTTGTAGCAACAGTAGTAGTATAGTAGTTGTAGTTGTAGCAAAAATAGTAGTAGTAGTAGTAGTCGGAATAGAAGTAATACTTACAGTAGTAGCAGTAGTAGCTGTAGTAGCTGTAGTACCAGTTGTAATAGTAGTAGTATTAGTAGGAGGAGTGGTAGTGGTAGCAGTAGTAGTTGCTGTAGGAGTAGTAGCAGTAATTGTAGTCTTAGAAGTGGTAGTAGTAGTAGTGGCAGTTGAAGTAATAGCTATTGTAATAGTAGTATTAGCAGTGTTAGCGAAAGTAGTAGTGGTACCAGTAACTGTAGTAGTAGTAGTAGTCATAGAAGTAGTAGTAGTAGTAATTGTAGTAGGAGAAGTAGTAGCAGTAGTAGTAGTAATATGATAAGTAGTAGTAGTAGAATTAGTATAAGTAGTAGCAGTTGCAATAGTAGTAGTAGTAGTAACAATACTAGCAGTAGTAGTAATAGTAGTAGTAGTAGAATTAGTAGAATTAGTAGCCGCAATAGTGGGAGTGGTAGTAGTAGTAGTAGAAGCAGCAGTAGTAGCAGTAGTAGTAGCAGTAGTTCTAGCAAAAGTTGTAGTAGTAGTTGTAGTCGTAGTTGCGGCAAAAGTGTAGGAGTAGAAGTAGTCATTCGAGCAGTATTAGTTGGAGTAGTGGTAGAAGAAGCAGTAGTAGTAGTACTTGTAGGCGAAGCAATAGTAGCAAAAATAGTAGTATTACAAGTAGTGGTAGTTTTCGTTGAAGTAGAACAAGTAGCTATAGTACAAGTGGTAGTAGCAATAGTAGCAGTAGTAGTAGTGGTAGTAGCAATAGTAGCTATAGTAGTAGTTGTATTAGTAGTTTTGGTAGTTGGGGAAGTAGTAGTAGTAGTGCTGGTAGTAGCAATAGTAGTAGCATTACTAGTAGTAGGAGAACTTGTAGTAGTAGCAGTAGCAATAATAGTAGCAGCAATAGTTATTGTAGTTATAGTTGTAGCTGCAGTAGTAGCCGTTGTAGTAGCTGCAGTACTTGTAGAAGTAGCGGTTGCTATAGTAGTAGTAGCAATAGGGGTATTCGTAGTAGTAGTAGCAGCAGCAGCAAACGTCGTAATAGTAGTAGTAGTAGTAGTAGTAGTAGTAGTAGCTATCGCAGAAGTAGTACCAGTAGTAACAGTAGCAGCCGCAGTGAAAGTGGTAGTACTAGCATTAGAAGTAGTAGGAAGAGAAGTAGTAGTAGTAGTAGTAGCAGTTGTAGAGGCAACTACAGTAGTAGTAGTAGTGGTAGTAGTAGCAGTAGTAATGGTGGCA
>RXID01017129.1:0-12306 GCA_005019695.1 Trichopus zeylanicus subsp. travancoricus
TACTATGACTACTATGACTACTACTACCCTTACTACTACTACTACTACTATTGCTTCAATGACTTCTACCACTACTTCGACTGCTAACTACTCCAACTGCTACTACTACTACTACAACAACAACAACTACTACTACTACTACTTGTACAACTAGTACTATTGCTACTCCTAAAACTACCACTACTACTACTAGTACAACTACTACGACTGCTACTACTTCCACTACTCCAACTACTTTACTATTACTACTACTGCTATTGCTACTACTACTACTGCACCTATTAATCCTACTACCACTACTACTACTACTACTACTGCTACTTCTACTATTACTACTGCTAATAGTACTACGACTACTACTATTCTAACTCCTACTACTTCTACTACCACTACTACTACTTCTACAACTTTTATTACCACAACTACTACTACAACTACCCGAACTTCAACTACTACTGCTAGTGCTACCCTTACTACTACAGCAACAACAATAACAACAACAACAACTACTACTACTACTATTATTACTACTACTACTACAGTTGCTACGATAGCTATTACGGCTACTACTAATGCAGCTACTACTACTACCATTGCTGCTGCTGCTACTAGCGCTACTACAAATACTACTACTACTACTACTACTACTACTACTACTACCACTACTACTATGGTTGTTGTTGCTGCTACTGGTACTACAACTACCACTTCCACTTCTTGTACAAATGCTACTACTACTCCCATTTCTACTATTAGTATTGCTACTACTACTGTTGTTGTTGCTGCTACTACTACTACTACTACTACAACAACAACTGTTACTAATGCTACTGTTACTGCTACTACTACAATTAGTGCTACTACTACTGCTACAACTGCTACTACTTCTAATACTATTACTACTTCTATTCCTACACCTTCTAATATTACTGCTACTACTTCTACTATTACTACTACTACTACAACAACAACTACCACTACAACAGCTACTGCTCTTGCTACTACTATAACTACAGAAGCTACTACTACTACTTCTGCAGCTATTGCTTCTAGCGCTCCTGCTACTGCTGCTGCTGCTACTACTACTACTACTACTACTAATACTAATACTAATACTAATACTACTACTACTACTACTAATACTACTACACTACTACCCCTCCTACTGCTACTACTAGTACCACAACTAATACTACTGCTACGAATGTTACTACTACAATTGCTACCACTGTTACTGCTACTACTCCTCCTACTACTACAATTGCTACTATAGCTACTACTGCTACTACCATCGCTACTATTGCTACTACTCTACTTCTACTACTACTAATTATACTACTGCTTCCACTATTACTGCTACTGCTACTTCTGTAACTGCTGCAACTGTAGCTATTAATACTACTACCACTACTTCTACTACTGCTATTGCTGCTGCTCTTGTTGCTGCTACTAGTACAACAACTACTGTTGTTACTTCTAAAACTAGTACTCATTCTACTGCTTCTAGTACTACTTCTATAATTTTTACTACTGCTAATTTTGCTACTACTACAATTGCTACTACTACTACTGCTACTCTTGCTACTACTGCTGTTGCGACACTGTTGCTACTACTACTACCACAACTACGGGCACTGCTCTTGCTACTACTACTGCTGATACTACTACTACTACTATCATGGCTACTAATACTTCTACTTCTAGTACTTGCCCAACTAATACTACAACAACAGTTACTACAACTTCAATTACTACTACAACAACAACAACTAATACAACTACTGCTACCCCTACTACTAATTTTTTTGCTACTACTACTGCTACAACTACTACTACAACTCCAACTACTACTACTCCTATGAATGCTACTCCAACTCCTTCTACTACTACTACTACTACTACCACCGCCACCACCACTACTACTGCTGCTACTACTACTACTACTACAACTACTACTACTGTTGTTGCTAATACTACTACTACTACTACCACTACTACTACTACTTATACTACTACTACATCTGCTGCTGCTACTGCTGCTACTGTTGCTACTACTGCTGCTGCTGCTGGAACTGCTTGTACTACTAGTACTAAAACTGCAACAACTGCTATTACTGCTACTCCAACTTGCACTACTACTACTACTACTAATACTAAATTACCGCTACCGCCGCTACTTCTGTTTCGATAACAACTACTACTACTACTACTAATATTACTATTACTACTGCTACTACTACAACATCTACAACTATTAGTCCTACTGCAGCTGCTACTACTACTACTACTGCAACTATTACTATAACTACAACTACTACATCTACTATTACTGTTGCTACTACTACTTCAACTGTTACTACCACTACAACTCCTTCCGCTGTCACTACTGCTACTACTACTACTCCTCCTATTTCTACTACTACTACGACAACTACTACAATTGCTACTACTACTACTACTGCTGTTGATGTTGTTGCTACCACTACCACTAGTACTGCAGCTGCTACTACTAATACTACTACTACTGCAACAATTGCAACTTCTTCTACTACTATTACTACTGCTACTACTACTGCTACTACTATTACTGCGACTCCTACTAAAACTATAGTTGCTGCTACTGCTACTGTTATGGCTACTACTGGTACTACTACAACTACGACTACTATTACTTATATTACTATTACTATTACCACAAATACTACTACTACAATTACTACTATTAATACAACAACAACTAATACTACTACCACGGCTACTACTACTACTGCCACTTCTACTACTTCCTCTACTACTTTTACTACTACTATTACCACTGCCACTACTACTACTACAACTCCAACTATTACTGCCACTGCTACCACTACTACTACTAGTGCTACTACTACTTCTACTAGCTTTACTTCTATTACTACTATTACTACAAATACTACTGCTGCTGCTACTACGGCTGCACTGCTACCACTACTTTGACTGCTACAACTATTGCTACCGCTGCTAGAATTACAACTACAACTACTACTACATCTACAACCACTTGTCCTACTGGTACTATTGCTACAACAAATACTACTACTGCTACAATTACTGTAATTACTGCTATTACAATTACGACTACAACCACTACCACTATTACAACTTTTGCTACTATTAGTGCTACTAATACAACAACAAATACAAATGCTACTACTACTACGACTACTACTACTACTACCTCTCAAACAACAACAATATCAACTACAACTACAACTTCTTCTACAACAACAACAACAACTATTACTACTACTACTGCCAATGCTACAACTTCTGCAAATGCTACTACCACTATTACTACTACTACGACTACTACAACTATGACTACTATTGCCATTATTACTACTTCTCTTACTACGATTACTACTGCTACTAATACTCCAACTACAACTACTGCTACTCCAAGTAATGCTAGTACTACTGCTACTACTACTACTACTACTAATATTACTGCTACTACTTCTGCTACTACTACTACTACTATTACTACTACAACTGCAACAACAACAACAACTACTACTACTACAACTACAACAACTACAACTACTACTTCTACAGCTATAACTACTACTGCAAATACAGCTACCACTACTTCGACTAGTACTATTGCTACTACTACTATTACAATTACCACCACTACTACTACTACTACTACTACTACTACTACTACTATTACTACAACCACTACTAATACTGCTATTACTGCTACTACTACTACTGTTACTACTATTACACCAACTCCACCTAATACTACTGCGGCTACTACTACTGCTATTGCTATGAGTATTACTACTAGTACTTCTACTACTATAACACAACAACTACTACTGCTGCTCCTGCTACTATTACTTGCTCTTCTACTACTACTTGTAGTACTACTACTACTTCTGCTTCTACTACTATTGCTAGTACGGCTGCCACTGCTACTACTGCTACCACTACTTTGACTACTACTACTGCTTCTACAGATACAACAATTACTACTACAACTACTACTATATCTACTACTACTGCTACTACTGCTACTGTTGCTACAACAAATACTGCTACTGCTACAACCACTACAATTACTATTGCTACTACTTCTTCTACTGCTACTGCTACTACTACAACAACTACTACTACTACTTCTATTACAACTACTTCTACTACTAGTGACACTAGAACAACAACAAATACTACTGCTACTACCACTAATACTACTACTACCTCTCTTATAACAATAATAACAACTACCACTGCTTCTTCTACAATAACAACAACAACTACTACTAATGGTAAAACTACTGCTAATGCTACTACTACTGCTGCTGCTGCTGCTACTGCTACTACTACTACTACTGCTATTACGGATACTACTACGACTGGCACAACTGCTACTTCTCCTTCTACTATCACTGTTGCTACTACTACTGCTACTCTAACTACTACTACTGCTACTCTAGCTACTACTACTGCTGCTACTAATATTACGCAACAACTTCCACTGCTACTACTATAATTACTACTACTACTACTACTTCTAAAACTATTACTAGTACTACTACTAGTGTTGTTACGACTACTACGACTGCTACGACTACTACTACGACTGCTACGGCTGCTATTGGTACTACTGCTACCACTACTTAGACTGGTACAACTGCTGCTACTGTTAATACAATTACTACTACTGCTACTAGTACATCTATAATTATAGCTACTTCTAAAACTGTTGTCGCTACTGGTACTATGCTACTACTACTATAACTATTACAACAACTACTGCTGTTGCTACTATTACCACAACTTCTACAACTACTACTACTAATACTTATGCTGCTACTTGTACTATTGTTGCTACTGTTATAACTAAGGCTACTAGTCCTACTCCTACTATAACTACTAATGCTACTACCACTTCTATTACTACTGTGACTGCTACTACTGCTGCTACGACAACAACAACAACAACAATAATAACAACTACTCCTACTACTACTACTACTATTACTACTACAACTACTACTATGACAACTACGAATTCTACTACTACTACTATGACAATAACGACTTCTACTACTACTACTACTCCTAATGCTACTATTTTTACTGTAGCTACTACTGCTACCACTACTATTGCTGCTACAACAGCTGCTACAACTACTACTACTAGTACTATGACAACTACTACTTCTACTACTACTACTATTGTAGCTACTACCGCAACCGATGCAATTGCTGCGATTGCTACTACTATAACTACAACTACTATTGCCACTACTGCTACTACTACTACCACTACTTCGACTGCTACTATTGCTGCTTCTACTAGTACAATCACTACTACTACTTCTACTACTGCTATTATTGTTACAATAAAAAACTACTACTACTATTACCACAACTGATACTACTCGCACTACTACCACAGCAACAAATACTACAACTATTTCTACAACCTCTTCTGCGACGTTGATAACTACTACTAGTACAACTTCTCCTACAATAACAACTACTACAACAACTACTACTGCTACAACTAATGCTAATGTTACTACTACAACTACTACTTCTACTACTACTGCTGCTTCTATTATTGCAACTACCACTTCTACTACTACCACTACTGCTGTTGCTACTACTGCTATGACTGCTACTACTACTAGTACTACTACTACTACTACTACAATTGCTACAATTAATAAAGCTACTACTACTTCTATTGCTATTGCTACTTCTACTTCTTCTATTACTACTACTAATACAACTACTGCTACTACTACTATTATTACGACTACTACTACTACTACCACCAGTTTTACAACAACTACTACTATTCCAACTACTGCTACTGCAACTGCTGCTTCTACTACTACTACTACAACTACTAGTTCTACAACAGCTAAGAGCACTCCAACTACTATTGCTAATGCTTTCACTACTGCTACTGCTACTACAACAACTACTAATGTTGATGCTACAACTAATACTACTACTATTGCTGCTGTTACTACTCCTACTACAACTACGACTACTACAACTACTACTACTACTACCTCTCCTCCTACTACTACTACTTCCACTATTACTAGTACTACTATTGCTACTATTACTACTGCTACAACTGCTATTATTGCTACTGCTATTGCAACTCTTACTACAACTACTAGCACTACTGGATCAACTACTACTACTTCAACTACTACTAATACTACTACTTTTACTACTACTATTACAACTAGTACTACTACTATACCTACTACTACCACTGCTACTTCTACTACTGCTACTAGTATTACGCCTAATGCAACTACTACAACTCCTACTACAACTTCTACTACTACTACTGCTTTTACTACTACTACCAATACTATAGCTGCTACTCCAACTACTACTAATGCTACTACTGCTTCTTCCACTACTACTACCTCTCCTCGTACAACTGTTGTTGCTACTGCTATTACGCCTACTACTACTACTTCTACTACTACTGCTACTATTACTGCTTCTGCGACAACTACTACTTCTTCTCTTACTAGTACTAGTACTACTACTACTACTACGATAGCTAGGGCTACAACTACTACTACTACACAAACTACTAAAACTACTACTACTACTACTAGTACTACTACTATTGATTCTAATGCTACAACAGCTATTATTGCTACTACTATTACTACTACTACAGTTCTTACTACTGCTATTATCGCTACTACTACTACTACTACAAACGACTACTTTTGCTACTACTACTACTTCCACAACTACTGTTCCTGCTGCTCCTGCTACCACTGCTCCTACTACTACTACTACTACTACTACTAGTACTACAACAACAACTACTATTATTATTTCAGCTACTACTACTTTCACTACAACTAGTACTACTGCGACTACTAATGCTACTACTGCTGCTATTGCTACTATTGCTGGTACTTCTCCTACTTCTACGACTAATGCTACTACTATAAGTGCTACTATTACTGCTAATGCTACTACTATTGCTACTACTACTACTACTCCAACTGCTACTACGGCTACTACTACTACTGCTACTACTGCTAAACTACAACTACTGCTCCTACTTCTATTACTACTATGATTGCTTTTACTACTACTACTACTACTACTATTGCTGCTTCTACTACTAATACGACTACTATTGCTCCTACTACTACTACTACTACTAGTATTTTTACTAATAATATTCCTACTACTACTGCTATTGCTACTACTTTTACTGCTGCAACTTCAACTGCTACTCCTACTACTTGTACTTGTCCTACTACCACTACTACTACTACAACTGCTACTACTATGATTGCTACTGCTACTACTACTACTAATATTGCTCCAATTACAGCTACTAATGCAACAACTACTCCTACTGCTACTGCTACTATAACTACTACTAGTACTTCTCCTGCTACTACTACTACTCTTACTACTACCATTACTACTACAACCACGACCACTACTACTGCTACTCCTAGCACTACTGCCACTACTAATACTCCTACTACTACTGGTACTACTGCTTCTCCTACAACAACAGCTACTACTCCTGCTATTACTACTACTCCTACTATAACTCCAACTGCTACATGTGCTACAACTGTGGCTAATGCTGCTACTAATGCGACTACTACAACTACTGTTATTAGGACTACTATTACTGCTACTCCTACTCCTCCTCTTACTACTACTACTTCTTCTCCTCCTCCTACTACTACTATTAGTGCAACTGTTAATACTGCTACAACTACTCCTAATTCTACCACTACTACTACTGCTGCTACTATTACTACTACTACGACTACAACTACTTCTCCTATTCCTACTCCTACTGCTACTATGATACCTACTACTACAGTTGCTACTAATGCTACTGCTGCTGCTACTTTTGCTGCTTCTACTATTGTTACTACTGCGATTGTTGCTACTACTGCAATCACTCCTCCTGGTTCTACTACTACTGCTGCTACTGCTACTATGACTACTACTACTACTAACACTACTACTCCTACTGCTACTACTACTGCTACTACTACTACTCCCGCTATTGCTGCTACTATGACTACTGCCACTACTACTTCCACTACTACTACTACTACTGTTGCCATTGTTACTACACAACTGCTACTACAACCACTACTACTTGCACTATTACAACTACTGCTACTACTACCACTACCACAACCACTACTACTACCACTACTACTACCACTAGTACTAATACTACTACTATGAGTACTACTTCTACAACTACAATTACTACCACTACTACAACTACCACTACTGATAATAATAATACTACTACCACTACTACTACCACTACTACTACTACTACTACTTCCCCTATACTACTACTTCAGCTACTACAACTACTGCTACGGCTACTACTATTACTACAGCTTCCACTGCTGCTACTACAGCTACTACTGCAACAACTACAACCATTGCAACTTCTGCTACTACTGCTACTACAAAATCTACTATAACTTCTATTACTGCTACTGCTTGTACTACTTCTTCCCCTACACCTACTCCTACTACTGCTACTACTACTAATTCTATTACTAAAACTTCTGCCGCTACCGCTACTACTACTACTCCTCCTCCTCCTACTATTAGTACAACAACTACTACTCCTACTAATACTACTACTACTGCTACTATTAGTATTGCTACTACTATTACTCCAAATATAGCTATGACTACTATGGCTACTACCGTAGTGATTGTAACTACTGCTTTAGCTACTACAACTACTACTACTACAGCTACTGCTTCTGGTACTCGTACGGCTGCTACGAGGACTACCACTTCTGCTGCTACTACTACTACTACTTTTGCTACTACTACTACTACTACTACTACTTCTACTACTACTTTTGCTACCACAACTACTGCTACAGTGACTACTACTACTGCTGCTACTACTACAACTCTGCTACTTCTCCTACAACAGCTATAGCTAATACTACTTCTCCCATTATCATTGCAGTCACTCCTACTGCTACTACTGTAGCTACTACTACTAATACTACTACTACTAATGCTTCTACCACTACCACTACTACTGCTACTACTACTTCTTCTCCAACTACCACTTATACTACTACAACTACTACTTCTACTACTACAACTACAACTACACAAACACTACTACTACAACTACTACTATAACAATTGCTGCTACTACTGCTACTCCTATAGTTTCGGCCTCTACCATTGCTACTACTACTACTATTATTGTGGCTACTTCTACTAATACCATTACTACTATTTGTTCAACTTCTGGTACTACTAATACTTCTCCCACAATAATAACTACTACTACTACTACTCCTACTCCTACTAAAACTACTTCTGCTACTACTAGGACTGCTACTACTATTATTATTATTACTACTACTACTACTACTGCTATTACCACTACTAATACTACTACTATTGCTACTTCTGCTATGACAACTACGACTACTACAACTGCCACTAGGGCTACTGCTACTATCAGTACTAGGCCTGTAACTACTGCTACTACTACTTCTACTGCTACTACTGCTACTACTATTGGTACTATAACAACAACAACAACTACTACTACTACCACTAATGGTACTACTGCTCCAACTGCTGCTACTATGGCTAGTCTTCCCACTATACTATTACTTCTACTACTACTACCACCACTACTACAACCACTGCTACTACTTCTACTACTACTTCTACAACCACTACTATTGCTTCTACTACTATTACTACTACAACAATCACTACTACTACTGCTACTGCTACTTCTCTACTTCTCCTCCTACTACTACTACTGTAACTAATACTACTACTTCTGCGACTACGACTACTGCTACAACTACTGTAACTATTGGAACTACTACTGTTACTATTACTGCTACTACCAAAATTACTACTTTGGTTACTACTACTACTACAGCTGCTGCTGCTACTACTATTGCACTACAGTTGCAGATAACACTACTTGTATAAGTACAACTACTAGTGCTGCAACAACTACAGCTACCACAGCAACTACAACTACTACTACTACTTCTTCTACTATAGTGATGACTTGTATAACTATTACTACTGCTGCTACTATTAACACTAATAGTACAACAACTACTACTACTACTACAACTACAGTGACTATTACTACTTTTGCTACTACTGCTTTAGCTACTAGTACTACTACGGCTATTGCTACTATTACAACAATAACTACTCCTACAACAACTACTACAACAACTACAACTACCGCTACTACTACTACTACTACTATTACTGCTGCTACTGCTACTAGTACAGCAACTACAACCATGACTATTGCTCATCATACTACTTCTAATGCTGCTACTACTACAATAGCTAATTCTACTTCTACTACTACTACTACTTCCACTACAACTACTATAACTGCTACTACTGCTATTATTACCACTACTACTATTACTACCACAACTACTACTACTTCTGCTAAACATCAATGAGTACAACTTCTTCTAGGACTACAACTACTGTTGCTTCTACTACTTCTATACTACTACACCTACAACTTCTACTACCACTACTACGACTACTACTTCTACAAAAATAACAACAACAACTACTACTATTACAACAACTACTACTACTACTGCTGCTACTACTATAGCTATAGCTACTGCTATTCATACTACATTAACTTTTGCTATCAATTCTACTGCTATTGCTACTACAACTATCAGTACTACTGCCGCCACTACTACTGCTACTGCTACTAATATTACTAATACTATTATTATTACTACTACTACTACTACTTCTCCTCCTACTACTACTACTCCTACTGCTACTAGTACACCTAATACCATAGCTACTACTGTTACTACTACTTCTGCTACAACTTCTACCACTACTCCCACTCCTACTACTCCTACTACTACTACTCCTTCTACTATTACTACTACTACTACAACTTTTACTACTTCAACTACTAGTTCTACTCCAAATTCTACTACTACTACTACTACAATTACCAATACTGCTACTACTTCTACTGCCACCACCACCACCACCACCACCACCACCACTACTACTACTACTATTACTACTACTACCACTACTAATTACTACTGCTACTACAATAACTACTACTACTCATATTACTACTATTACTACTACTAGTATTGCTTCTACAATTACTACTACCACTCATACTATTTCTTTTACTTATACTACTGCCACTACTACCACTACTACGAATGAGAATGCAAATACTAGTCCTACGAATGCGAAAGACCCTTCTACTACTACAATAACTACTGCTGCTGCTACTGTTGCTGCTACTACTACTACTACTACTAATACTACCACTACTATAACTACTACAACTACTTCCGCCACTGACACAAATACTACTACAATAACAACTACCACTACAGCAACGACTATTACAGCTACGACTACTACAACTACTACTACTCTTATTACTGCTACTACTACTATTACTACAACTACTACTATTACTACTAAAACTTCTCCTACTACTACTACTAGTCCTATTGCTACTACTATGACTACTTCAAATACTACTACTGCTACTATTGCTACAACTTCTACTCATACTACTGCTACTACTACTACAACTACTTCTACTGCTACTCCTACTACAACTACTACTACAACTTCTACTCCTACTCCTACTTCTACTTCAACAACAACTACTACTACCACTACAACTTCTACTATGCTTGCTACAACTACTACTCCTGCTACTATAACTGCAATAACTACTACTACTACTACCCCTACTACTACAACTACTACTGCAACTATAACTACTAATACAACAACTACTGCTCCTACCACTGTTACAACTACAACAACTACTACTACAACAACAACAACAACTACTACTACTAGTATTTCCACTACAACTACTACTACTGCTACACCTACTACTGCTACTACTACTACTTCTATTTCTACTACAACAACTACTATTGCTACTACTTTTACTTCTACTACTACAACTACCACAACTATGTCTACTCCTACTCCTCAAACAACTCCTGCAATTACTTTAGCTACTAGTATTACTACTACTACTACTACAACTGCTACTCATATTACTAGTACTACTACTACTACTACTACTACTACTTCTTCTGCTACTACTACAATAGTGACTACTACAACTTCTGCTACTGGAACAACAACTACTACTACTACAACAACTATTACTATAGCTACTACAGCTACTGCCACTACCTCTACTACTACTAAGAC
>RXID01017130.1:0-37320 GCA_005019695.1 Trichopus zeylanicus subsp. travancoricus
TTTGAATATGCATTTCATTTTCTGAAGGGGTATATGTGCGATAATTAAGATTTTGAGATTGAGTCTTCAATTTCAACTTTTAAGAGGTATATATGTCAAAAATATTTTTCTGGCTAATTTTCCTTTTTCAAAGTGGTATATATGCGAAAAGTAAGCCCTTTAAGGTTAAATATAAAATTTTATTTTTTTAGGAGTCATATATGTAAAAATCGGGGTTTTCCAATCCAATCAGAGATTTTATTTTTTATGATTATGAGGATAAATATGTTTCTAAAATACTTGACTTCCTTTGAATTTTTTACATTATGAGGTTAAATATGAATTTTCATTTTGTAAGTAAGTTTTCCACGCATGTTCGAATTTTTTTAAGTGGCACGCAAGGAAATTAGAATCTTTGAATGAGGAAAAAATCATAGAAATATTATTACAGCATAGAAAATCATAAAATTTGATAAAAATATGATAAAGTACAAAAAACTCCCTTGAAAGCTCAAAAAAAAATTATGTTTTGAATATGCATTTCATTCTCTAATGGGGTATATGTGCGATAATTAAGATCTTGAAATTGAGTCTTCAATTTCAGTTTTTAAGAGGTATATATGACAAAAATATTTTTCGAGTTAATTTTCTTTTTTCAAAGTGGTAGATCTGCGAAAATTAAGCCCTTTAAGGATAAAATATGAAAATTTATTATTTTCGGAGTCATATAAGTAAGAATTGGTGTTTTCTAATCGAATCAGCGATTTAATTTTTTAAAGATTATGAGGGGTAAAAATATTTTTTTTTGGTTTTTAAAATACTTGACTTTTTTTTGAATTTTCGACTATTATAGGTTACAGTATGAATTTTCATTTGTAAGTAAAGTTTCCAAGCATGTTGAATTTCTTTTAAGTGGCACGCAAGGAAATTAGAATCTTTAAATGAGGAAAAAAATCAGAGAAATATTATGACAATACAGAAAATCATAAAATTCGATAAAAATATAATAAAGTATAAAAAACTCTCTTGAAAGCTCGAAAACATGAAAAAATATCTCAAAATTCATTAATTTTGCAAAAAATAAAGAGGATTGGTAAAAATAGAAAATATCACCAAAAACCCTCCCAAAGTCCATAAAATCATGGAAATCTTAAAAGAACCCTCAAACTTCGTGAAAGTAGAAAAGAATCCCCGAAACTACAAAAAAACATAAAAGTTCTCGTTTAAATATGCATTTGGTTCTCTAAAGGGGTATATATGCGATATTTGAAATTTTCAGATTGAGTCTTCCATTTCAGTTTTCAAGAAATATATATGCCGAAAACTTTTCTCTACGTAATTTTGGTCTTTGAAAGCGGTTTATATACGAAAATTTGGTTCTTTAAGGTTAAATATGAAATTTTACTTTTGAAGGAGACATATATGTGAAAATCGGTGCTTTTTTATTGAATATTCGATTTCATTTTTTAAGTTATGAGGCAAAATATTTTTTCGCAGTACATTATTGCTTTCGAATTTTTTACCTTACGGGGTTAATATGTATTTTCATTTTTTAGATAAGTTTTCGAAGCAAGTTTGAATTTTCTTAAGAGACGTACGCAAGTAAAGTGAAATTTTCAAATGAGGCGAAAAAATCACAGAAAATTGTTCAAAGCGTAGAAAATCATGAAATTCCCTAAAAATATAAAGATATATAAAAACCCTCCCTCGAAAGTTCAAAAACTTAAAAACAACCCCGGAACGTAAAAAAAAATACGAAATTTATTAAAGATGCAAAAATTACAGATAATTCGTAAAAGCACAAAATAAGTTTTAAGAATACTTTACCCCTTTTGAACTTGTCGCATTACGAGGCTAGATATGTATTTTCAATTTTAAGGTACGTTGTCCAAGGAACTTTGAATTTTTTTAAGTGGTATTTGCGAATAAATTAAATTTTTAGAATGAGGAAAAAATCACAGAAAAATTATGAAATATGGAAAACCATAAAATTTTACAGATAATTCGTAAAAGCACAAAATCAGTTTTAAAAATACTTTACCTCTTTTGAACTTGCCGCATTACGAGGCTAGATATGTATTTTCAATTTTAAGGTACGTTGTCCAAGGAACTTTGAATTTTTTTAAGCGGTATATGCGAATAAATTAAATTTTTAGAATGAGGAAAAAATCACAGAAAAATTATAAAATATGGAAAACCATAAAATTTTCTAAAAATATAAAAATTTATGAAGAAATCTCCCATGAAAGTTCAGAAATTGAGGAAAAAATGCTTCAAAGTAAATAAAATACAAGATACATTAAATTTGCAAAAAATGTAGAAAACTGGTGAAAGTACAAAATATCATAGAAAAGCCTCTGAAACTCTGTGAAATTTTGAAAATCTCAAAAAACACCTTAAACTTCGTGAGAAATACAAAAAAATACCAGAAACTATAAAAACTTGAAAAAAAAATTATGTTTTGAATATGCATTTCATTTTCTGAAGGGGTATATGTGCGATAATTAAGATTTTGAGATTGAGTCTTCAATTTCAACTTTTAAGAGGTATATATGTCAAAAATATTTTTCTGGCTAATTTTCCTTTTTCAAATTGGGATATATGCGAAAAGTAAGCCCTTTCAGGTTGAATATGAAATTTTATTTTTTTAGGAGTCATATATGTAAAAATCCGGGTTCTCTAATCGAATCAGCGATTTTATTTTTTATTATTATGAGGATAAATATGTTTCTAAAATACTTGACTTCCTTTGAATTTTTTACATTATGAGGTTAAATATGAATTTTCATTTTGTAGGTAAGTTTTCCAAGCATGTTCGAATTTTTTTAAGTGGCACGCAAGGAAATTAGAATCTTTGAATGAGGAAAAAATCATAGAAATATTATTACAGTATAGAAAATCATAAAATTTGATAAAAATATGATAAAGTATAAAAACCTCCGTTGAAAGCTAAAAAAAAATTATGTTTTGAATATGCATTTCGTTCTCTAATGGGGTATATGTGCGATAATTAAGATCTTGAAATTGAGTCTTCAATTTCAGTTTCTAAGAGGTATATATGACAAAAATATTTTTCGGGTTAATTTTCTTTTTTCAAAGTGGTAGATCTGCTAAAATTAATCCCTTTAAGGTTAAATATGAAAATTTATTTTTTTCGGAGACATATAAGTAAGAATTGGTGTTTTCTAATCGAATCAGCGATTAAATTTTTTAAGATTATGAGGGTAAATATGTTTTTAAAATACTTGACTTTTTTTGAATTTTCGACATTATCAGGTTAAGTATGAATTTTCATTTTGTAAGTAAGTTTTCCAAGCATGTTTGAATTCTTTTAAGTGGCACGCAAGGAAATTAGAACCTTTAAATGAGGAAAAAAATCACAGAAATATTATGACAGTACAGAAAATCATAAAATTCGATAAAAATATAATAAAGTATAAAGAATTCTCTTGAAAGCTCGAAAACATGAAAAAATATATCAAAATTCATTAATTTTGCAAAAAATAAAGAGGATTGGTAAAAATAGAAAATATCACCAAAAACCCTCCCAAAGTCCATAAAATCATGGAAATCTTAAAAGAACCCCCAAACTTCATGAAAGTAGAAATGAATCCCCGAAACTACAAAAAAACATAAAAAATTCTCTTTTAAGTATGCATTTGGTTCTCTAAAGGGGTATATATGCGATATTTAAAATTTTTAGATTGAGTCTTCCATTTTAGTTTTGAAGAAATATATATGCCGAAAACTTTTCTCTACGTAATTTTCGTCTTTCAAAGCGGTTGATATACGAAAATTTGGTTCTTTAAGGTTAAATATGAAATTTTACTTTTGAAAGAGACATATATGTGAAAATCAGTGCTTTTTTATTGAATATTCGATTTCTTTTTTTAAGTTATGAGGCAAAATATTTTTTTGCAGTACATTATTGCTTTCGAATTTTTTACCTTACGGGGTTAATATGTATTTTCATTTTTTAGATAAGTTTTCGAAGCAAGTTTGAATTTTCTTAAGAGATGTACGCAAGTAAAGTGAAATTTTCAAATGAGGCAAAAAATCACCGAAAATTGTTCAAAGCGTAGAAAATCATGAAATTCCCTAAAAATATAAAGATATATAAAAACCCTCCCTCGAAAGTTCGAAAACTTAAAAACAACCCCGGAACGTAAAAAAAAATACGAAATTTATTAAATATGCAAACATTACAGATAATTCGTAAAAGCACAAAATCAGTTTTAAAATACTTTACCTCTTTTGAACTTGCCGCATTACGAGGCTAGATATGTATTTTCAATTTTAAGGTACGGTGTCCAAGGAACTTTGAATTTTTTTAAGCGGTATAATGCGAAAATAAATTGTTAGAATGAGGAAAAAATCCAGAAAAATTATGAAATTGAAAACCATAAAATGTTTACGATAATTCGTAAAAGCACAAAATAAGTTTTAAAAATACTTTACCTCTTTTGAACTTGCCGCATTACGAGGCTAGATATGTATTTTCAATGTTAAGGTACGTTGTCCACGGAACTTTGAATTTTTTTAAGTGGTATATGCAAATAAATTAAATTTTTAGAATGGGGAAAAAATCACAGAAAAATTATGAAATATGGAAAACCATAAAATTTTCTAAAAATATAAAAATTTATGAAGAAATCTCCCTTGAAAGTTCAGAAATTGAGAAAAAAATGTTTCAAAGTAAATAAAATACAAGATACATTAAATTTGCAAAAAATGTAGAAAACTGGTGAAAGTACAAAATATCATAGAAAAGCCTCTGAAACTCTGTGAAATTTGGGAAATCTCAAAAAACACCTTAAACTTCGTGAGAAATACAAAAAAATACCAGAAACTATAAAAACTTGAAAAAAAAATTATGTTTTGAATATGCATTTCATTATCTAAAGGGGTATATGTGCGATAATTAAGATTTTGAAATTGAGTCTTCAGTTTCAATTTTTAAGAGGTACATATGTCAAAAATATTTTTCTGGTTAATTTTCCTTTTTCAAAGTGGTATATATGCGAAAAGTAAGCCCTTTAAGGTTAAATATGAAATTTTATTTTTTAGGAGTCATATATGTAAAGATCCGGGTTACGCCTAAGCGAATCGCGATTTTTATTTTTTATGAGTAATGAGGATAAAGATGTTTCCTATCTCTAAACTTGAACTTCCGTGAATTTTTTACAAGCATGAGGTTAAATATGAATGTTCATTTTGTAAGTAGTTTTTCCAAGCATGTGCGAATGTTTATATAAGTGGCAGCATGGAAATTTCGAATCCTTTGAATGAGGAAAAAAATCATAAGAAATATTATTACGTATAGAAAATCATGATAAAAATACGATAAAGTATAAAAACCTCCGTTGAAAGCTAAAAAAAAATTATGTTTTGAATATGCATTTCGTTCTCTAATGGGGTATATGTGCGATAATTAAGATCTTGAAATTGAGTCTTCAATTTCAGTTTCTAAGAGGTAATAGATGACAAAAATATTTTCGGGTTAATTTTCTTTTTTCAAAGTGGTAGATCTGCTAAAGTTAATCCCTTAAGGTTAAATAGATGAAAATTTATTTTTTTTTCGAGACATATAAGTAAGAATTGGTGTTTTCTAATCGAATCAGCGATTAAATTTTTTAAGATTATGAGGGTAAATATGTTTTTAAAATACTTGACTTCTTTTGAATTTTCGACATTATGAGGTTAAGTATGAATTTTCATTTTGTAAGTAAGTTTTCCAAGCATGTTTGAATTTTTTTAAGTGGCATGCAAGGAAATTAGAATCTTTAAATGAGGAAAAAAATCATAGAAATATTATGACAGTACGGAAAATCATAAAATTCGATAAAAATATAATAAAGTATAAAAAAGTCTCTTGGAAGCTCGAAAACATGAAAAAATATTTAAAAATTCATTAATTTTGCAAGAAATGAAGAGGATTGGTAAAAATAGAAACTATCACCAAAAACCCTCCCAAAGTCCATAAAATCATGGAAATCTTAAAAGAACCCTCAAACTTCATGAAAGTAGAAAAGAATCCCCAAAACTACAAAAAAAACCTAAAAATTCTCTTTCAAATATGCATTTGGTTCTCTAAAGGGGTATATATGCGATATTTAAAATTTTCATATTGAGTCTCCCATTTCAGTTTTCGAGAAATATATATGCCGAAAACTTTTCTCTACGTAATTTTCTTCTTTCAAAGCTGTTCATACACGAAAATTTGGTTCTTTAAGGTTAAATATGAAATTTTACTTTTGAAGGAGACATATATGTGAAAATCGGTGCTTTTTTATTGAATATTCGATTTCATTTTTTAAGTTATGAGGCAAAATATTTTTTCGCAGTACATTATTGCTTTCGAATTTTTTACCTTACGGGGTTAATATGTATTTTCATTTTTTAGATAAGGTTTCGAAGCAAGTTTGAATTTTCTTAAGAGATGTACGCAAGTAAAGTGAAATTTTCAAATGAGGCAAAAAATCACAGAAAATTGTTCAAAGCGTAGAAAATCATGAAATTCCCTAAAAATATAAAGATATATAAAAACCCTCCCTCGAAAGTTCGAAAACTTAAAAACAACCCCGGAACGTAAAAAAAAATACGAAATTTATTAAATATGCAAACATTACAGATAATTCGTAAAAGCACAAAATCAGTTTTAAAAATACTTTACCTCTTTTGAACTTGCCGCATTACGAGGCTAGATATGTATTTTCAATTTTAAGGTACGTTGTCCAAGGAACTTTGAATTTTTTTAAGCGGTATATGCGAATAAATTAAATTTTTAGAATGAGGAAAAAATCACAGAAAAATTATGAAATATGGAAAACCATAAAATTTTACAGATAATTCGTAAAAGCACAAAATCAGTTTTAAAAATACTTTACCTCTTTTGAACTTGCCGCATTACGAGGCTAGATATGTATTTTCAATTTTAAGGTACGTTGTCCAAGGAACTTTGAATTTTTTTAAGCGGTATATTGCAAATAAATTAAATTTTTAGAATGAGGAAAAAATCACAGAAAAATTATGAAATATGGAAAACCATAAAATTTTCTAAAAATATAAAAATTTATGAAGAAATCTCCCTTGAAAGTTCAGAAATTGAGAAAAAAAATGCTTCAAAGTAAATAAAATACAAGATACATTAAATTTGCAAAAAATGTAGAAAACTAGTGAAAGTACAAAATATCAAAGAAAAGCCTCTGAAACTCTGTGAAATTTTGAAAATCTCAAAAAACACCTTAAACTTCGTGAGAAATACAAAAAAATACCAGAAACTATAAAAACTTGAAAAAAAAATTATGTTTTGAATATGCATTTCATTTTCTGAAGGGGTATATGTGCGATAATTAAGATTTTGAGATTGAGTCTTCAATTTCAACTTTTAAGAGGTATATATGTCAAAAATATTTTTCTGGCTAATTTTCCTTTTTCAAAGTGGTATATATGCGAAAAGTAAGCCCTTTCAGGTTGAATATGAAATTTTATTTTTTTAGGAGTCATATATGTAAAAATCCGGGTTCTCTAATCGAATCAGCGATTTTATTTTTTATTATTATGAGGATAAATATGTTTCTAAAATACTTGACTTCCTTTGAATTTTTTACATCATGAGGTTAAATATGAATTTTCATTTTGTAAGTAAGTTTTCCAAGCATGTTCGAATTTTTTTAAGTGGCAGCATGGAAATTCGAATCTTTGAATGAGGAAAAAATCATAGAAATATTATTACAGTATAGAAAATCATAAAATTTGATAAAAATACGATAAAGTATAAAAGCCTCCGTTGAAAGCTAAAAAAAAATTATGTTTTGAATATGCATTTCGTTCTCTAATGGGGTATATGTGCGATAATTAAGATCTTGAAATTGAGTCTTCAATTTCAGTTTCTAAGAGGTATATATGACAAAAATATTTTTCGGGTTAATTTTCTTTTTTCAAAGTGGTAGATCTGCTAAAATTAATCCCTTTAAGGTTAAATATGAAAATTTATTTTTTTCGGAGACATATAAGTAAGAATTGGTGTTTTCTAATCGAATCAGCGATTAAATTTTTTAAGATTATGAGGGTAAATATGTTTTTAAAATACTTGACTTTTTTTGAATTTTCGACATTATCAGGTTAAGTATGAATTTTCATTTTGTAAGTAAGTTTTCCAAGCATGTTTGAATTCTTTTAAGTGGCACGCAAGGAAATTAGAACCTTTAAATGAGGAAAAAAATCACAGAAATATTATGACAGTACAGAAAATCATAAAATTCGATAAAAATATAATAAAGTATAAAGAATTCTCTTGAAAGCTCGAAAACATGAAAAAATATATCAAAATTCATTAATTTTGCAAAAAATAAAGAGGATTGGTAAAAATAGAAAATATCACCAAAAACCCTCCCAAAGTCCATAAAATCATGGAAATCTTAAAAGAACCCTCAAACTTCATGAAAGTAGAAAAGAATCCCCGAAACTACAAAAAAGACATAAAAATTCTCTTTCAAATATGCATTTGGTTCTCTAAAGGGGTATATATGCGATATTTAAAATTTTCAGATTGAGTCTTCCATTTCAGGTTTCAAGAAATATACATGCCGAAAACTTTTCTCTACGTAATTTTCTTCTTTCGAAGCTGTTCATATACGAAAATTTGGTTCTTTAAGGTTAAATATGAAATTTTACTTTTGAAAGAGACATATATGTGAAAATCGGTGCTTTTTTTATTGAATATTGGATTTCATTTTTTAAGTTATGAGGCAAAATATTTTTTTGCAGTACATTATTGCTTTCGAATTTTTTACCTTGCGGGGTTAATATGTATTTTCATTTTTTAGATAAGTTTTCGAAGCAAGTTTGAATTTTCTTAAGAGATGTACGCAAGTAAAGTGAAATTTTCAAATGAGGCAAAAAATCACAGAAAATTGTTCAAAGCGTAGAAAATCATGAAATTCCCTAAAAATATAAAATCGCTGATTCGATTAGAAAACCCCGATTTTTACATATATGACTCCTAAAAAAAATAAAATTTCATATTTAACCTTAAAGGGCTTACTTTTCGCATATATACCACTATGAAAAAAGAAAATTAACCAGAAAAATATTTTTGACATATATACCTCTTAAAAATTGAAATTGAAGACCCAATTTCAAAATCTTTATTATCGCACATATACCCCTTTAGAGAATGAAATGCATATTCAAAACATAATTTTTTTTTCAAGTTTTTATAGTTTCTGGTATTTTTTTGTATTTCTCACGAAGTTTAAGGTGTTTTCTGAGATTTCCAAAATTTCACAGAGTTTCAGAGGCTTTTCTATGATATTTTGTACTTTCACCAGTTTTCTACATTTTTTGCAAATTTAATGTATCTTGTATTTTATTTACTTGGAAGCATTTTTTTCTCAATTTCTGAACTTTCAAGGGAGATTTCTTCATAAATTTTTATGTTTTTAAAATTATGTTTTGAATTTCCATTTCTTCTGTAATTTTATATGTTCTAAAAATCTTAATTTATTTCAATACCAGTTTAAAAAAAATTCAAATTTGCAAAACATATTTTAAAATTAAAAACTATTTAAAGTCTAGACTGCTAAGTTAATCAAGTAAATATGAAAACTTATTTTTTTCGAATTATCTGTAATTTTTGTATCGTGAGATAAATTTTTTAAGTTAAGGGATGTTTTTAAAATTTTTTGAATTTCGACATTGATCAGGTTAAGTATCGAATTTCCCTCATTTTATCCGTAAGAAGGTAAGTGATTTTACCAAGCATACGTTTGAATTCATTTTAAGTGGCACGCAAGGAAATTAGAATATACCTTTAATCAAGCGTGAGGAAAAAGAATCATGCAGAAATATTATGACAGTAAACAGAAAATCATATATTTTTCTCTGAAACGAGTCTTCAAGCTAGTTTCTAGAGGCTTTAGCCAAATGAGCAGGAGGGTTCCAAAACCGCCTCCTTCTGGTCAACAGCTAGCCACCGATGGCAAAGAAAATAAGAACTGGATTTTTTTCAAGGAGCTAATAAGAATTGCTCGAACTAAGGAATTCGACGGGAAATTCAGGGTTTTACCAGCAAAAGGGCAAACAAAAGACTTGAGGCGGCTGAACTGACACATTATCAATTCTTATGGTAGACATTTTGTAAAGATTTCTCCGCTGAAGCCCAATGCCTACACAACCTCGCGGGAAATTAGAACTTTAAATGAGGAAAAAAATCATAGAAATATTACGACAGTACAGAAAATCATAGAATTGGATAAAAATATAATAAAGTATAAAAAACTCTCTTGAAAGCTCGAAAACATGAAAAAATATTTCAAAATTCATTAATTTTGCAAAAAATGAAGAGGATTGGTAAAAATAGAAAATATCACCAAAAACCCTCCCAAAGTCCATAAAATCATGGAAATCTTAAAAGAACCCCCAAACTTCATGAAAGTAGAAATGAATCCCCGAAACTACAAAAAAACATAAAAAATTCTCTTTTAAGTATGCATTTGGTTCTCTAAAGGGGTATATATGCGATATTTAAAATTTTTAGATTGAGTCTTCCATTTTAGTTTTGAAGAAATATATATGCCGAAAACTTTTCTCTACGTAATTTTCGTCTTTCAAAGCGGTTGATATACGAAAATTTGGTTCTTTAAGGTTAAATATGAAATTTTACTTTTGAAAGAGACATATATGTGAAAATCAGTGCTTTTTTATTGAATATTCGATTTCATTTTTTAAGTTATGAGGCAAAATATTTTTTTGCAGTACATTATTGCTTTCGAATTTTTTACCCTACGGGGTTAATATGTATTTTCATTTTTTAGATAATTTTTCGAAGCAAGTTTGAATTTTCTTAAGAGATGTACGCAAGTAAAGTGAAATTTTCAAATGAGGCGATGAATCACAGAAAATTGTTCAAAGCGTAGAAAATCATGAAATTCCCTAAATATATAAAGATATATAAAAACCCTCCCTCGAAAGTTCAAAAACTTAAAAACAACCCCGGAACGTAAAAAAAAATACGAAATTTATTAAAGATGCAAAAATTACAGATAATTCGTAAAAGCACAAAATAAGTTTTAAAAATACTTTACCTCTTTTGAACTTGCCCCATTACGAGGCTAGATATGTATTTTCAATTTTAAGGTACGTTGTCCAAGGAACTTTGAATTTTTTTAAGTGGTATTTGCAAATAAATTAAATTTTTAGAATGAGAAAAAATCACAGAAAAATTATGAAATATGGAAAACCATAAAATTTTCTAAAAATATAAAAATTTATGAAGAAATCTCCCTTGAAAGTTCAGAAATTGAGAAAAAAAATGCTTCGAAGTAAATAAAATACAAGATACATTAAATTTGCAAAAAATGTAGAAAACTGGTGAAAGTACAAAATATCATAGAAAAGCCTCTGAAACTCTGTGAAATTTGGGAAATCTCAAAAAACACCTTAAACTTCGTGAGAAATACAAAAAAATACCAGAAACTATAAAAACTTGAAAAAAAATTATGTTTTGAATATGCATTTCATTATCTAAAGGGGTATATGTGCGATAATTAAGATTTTGAAATTGAGTCTTCAATTTCAATTTTTAAGAGGTATATATGTCAAAAATATTTTTGTGGTTAATTTTCTTTTTCAAAGTGGTATATATGCGGAAAGTAAGCCCTTTAAGGTTAAATATGAAATTTTATTCTTTTAGGAGCCATATATGTAAAAATCGGGGTTTTCTAATCGAATCAGCGATTTCATTTTTTAAGATTATGAGGATAAATATGTTTCTAAAATACTTGACTTCCTTTGAATTTTTTACATTATGAGGTTAAATATGAATTTTCATTTTGTAGGTAAGTTTTCCAAGCATGTTCGAATTTTTTTAAGTGGCACGCAAGGAAATTAGAATCTTTGAATGAGGAGAAAATCATAGAAATATTATTACAATATAGAAAATCATAAAATTTGATAAAAATATCATAATGTATAAAAAACTCCCTTGAAAGCTCAAAAAAAAATTATGTTTTGAATATGCATTTCATTCTCTAATGGGGTATATGTGCGATAATTAAGATCTTGAAATTGAGTCTTCGATTTCAGTTTGTAAGAGGTATATATGACAAAAATATTTTTGGGGTTAATTTTCTTTTTTCAAAGTGGTAGATCTGCGAAAATTAAGCCCTTTAAGGTTAAATATGAAAATTTATTTTTTTCGGAGTCATATAAGTAAGAATTGGTGTTTGCTAATCGAATCAGCGATTTAATTTTTTAAGATTATGAGGATAAATATGTTTTTAAAATACTTGACTTCTTTTGAATTTTCTACATTATGAGGTTAAGTATGAATTTTCATTTTGTAAGTAAGTTTTCCAAGCATGTTCGAATTTTTTTAAGTGGCACGCAAGGAAATTAGAATCTTTAAATGAGGAAAAAAATCATAGAAATATTATGACAGTACAGAAAATCATAAAATTCGATAAAAATATAATAAAGTATAAAAAACTCTCTTGAAAGCTCGAAAACATGAAAAAATATTTCAAAATTCATTAATTTTGCAAAAAATGAAGAGGATTGGTAAAAATAGAAAATATCACCAAAAACCCTCCCAAAGTCCATAAAATCATGGAAATCTTAAAAGAACCCTCAAACTTCATGAAAGTAGAAAAGAATCCCCGAAACTACAAAAAAACATAAAAATTCTCTTTTAAATATGCATTTGGTTCTCTAAGGGGTATATATGCGATATTTAAAATTTTCAGATTGAGTCTTCCATTTTAGTTTTCAAGAAATATACATGCCGAAAACTTTTCTCTACGTAATTTTCTTGTTTCAAGCTGTTCATATACGAAAATTTGGTTCTTTAAGGTTAAATATGAAATTTTACTTTTGAAAGAGACATATATGTGAAAATCAGTGCTTTTTTATTGAATATTCGATTTCATTTTTTAAGTTATGAGGCAAAATATTTTTTTGCAGTACATTATTGCTTTCGAATTTTTTACCTTACGGGGTTAATATGTATTTTCATTTTTTAGATAATTTTTCGAAGCAAGTTTGAATTTTCTTAAGAGATGTACGCAAGTAAAGTGAAATTTTCAAATGAGGCGAAAAATCACAGAAAATTGTTCAAAGCGTAGAAAATCATGAAATTCCCTAAAAATATAAAGATATATAAAAACCCTCCCTCGAAAGTTCAAAAACTTAAAAACAACCCCGGAACGTAAAAAAAAAATACGAAATTTATTAAATATGCAAAAATTACAGATAATTCGTAAAAGCACAAAATAAGTTTTAAAAATACTTTACCTCTTTTGAACTTGCCGCATTACGAGGCTAGATATGTATTTTCAATTTTAAGGTACGTTGTCCAAGGAACTTTGAATTTTTTTAAGTCGTATATTCAAATAAATTAAATTTTAGAATGAGGAAAAAATCACAGAAAAATTATGAAATATGGAAAACCATAAAATTTTCTAAAAATATAAAAATTTATGAAGAAATCTCCCTTGAAAGTTCAGAAATTGAGAAAAAAATGCTTCAAAGTAAATAAAATACAAGATACATTAAATTTGCAAAAAATGTAGAAAACTGGTGAAAGTACAAAATATCATAGAAAAGCCTCTGAAACTCTGTGAAATTTTGGAAATCTCAAAAAACACCTTAAACTTCGTGAGAAATACAAAAAAATACCAGAAACTATAAAAACTTGAAAAAAATTATGTTTTGAATATGCATTTCATTCTCTAAAGGGGTATATGTGCGATAATTAAGATTTTGAAATTGGGTCTTCAATTTCAATTTTTAAGAGGTATATATGTCAAAAATATTTTTCTGGTTAATTTTCTTTTTTCATAGTGGTATATATGCGAAAAGTAAGCCCTTTACGGTTAAATATGAAATTTTATTTTTTTAGGAGTCATATATGTAAAAATCAGGGTTTTCTAATCGAATCAACGATTTTATTTTTTAAGATTATGAGGATAAATATGTTTTTAAAATACTTGACTTCTTTTGAATTTTCTACATTAAGAGGTTAAGTATGAATTTTCCTTCCGTAAGTAAGTTTTCCAAGCATGTTCGAATTTTTTTAAGTGGCACGCAAGGAAATTAGAATCTTTAAATGAGGAAAAAATCATAGAAATATTATGACAGTGCAGAAAATCATAGAATTCGATAAAAATATAATAAAGTATAAAAAACTCTCTTGGAAGCTCGAAAACATGAAAAAATATTTCAAAATTCATTAATTTTGCAAAAAATGGGGAGGATTGGTAAAAATAGATAATATCACCAAAAACCCTCCCAAAGTCCATAAAATCATGGAAATCTTAAAAGAACCCTCAAACTTCATGAAAGTAGAAAAGAATCCCCGAAACTACAAAAAAACCCTAAAAATTCTCTTTCAAATATGCATTTGGTTCTCTGAAGGGGTATATATGCGATATTTAAAATTTTCAGATTGAGTCTTCCATTTTAGTTTTCAAGAAATATACATGCCGAAAACTTTTCTCTACATAATTTTCTTCTTTCCAAGCTGTTCAGGGTTTGTACCAGCAAAAGGGCAAACAACAAGAGGCTGAGGCGGTTGATACTGACACCGACCTCAATGTCTTTCTTGTGGACACCACACAAAAGGTTCTCTCAGCTAAAGCCCAGATGCCTACACAACCTCGTCGGGCCAAGAATATGTTATACAACCTAACGGTGAAGTTCGACATCCCTCTCGCTATGCCTTTCGAAGTTAATGCCATCCTTGATACAGGAGCCACAACCTGCTGTATTGATCAAGGAGCCGTCTCTTCTGGTGCTCTTGAAGAAAATCCATACTTGGTGCACTTCAGTGGTATTAACTCTCGTACATCGGCCAACAAGAAACTGAAGTTTGGCCGCATGATCATTGATGAGAACAGCTTCCGGATTCCTTACACTTATGCTTTCCCCATGAAATTAGGGGAAAATATTCAAATGATTCTTGGCCGCAACTTCATCCGCGCAATGCAAGGCGGAGTTCGGATTGAAGGTAACACGGTTACATTCTATAAAAATGTAACCACCATCAATACGCTCCCCTCAGTACCGACAGCAGCTGCTATTGAAGAGCTCGACTTGGAGGAAGAAGAATACATCCAAATTCAAGAGCTCGTACGCTATGCAGCAACAGCAACCCCGCCACGGAACATCACCAGCAAGCTAAGTTCCTTGCTTGATCAACTCCGACAACAAGGATATATTGGTGATAATCCCCTGAGGCACTGGTCCAAGAACAAGGTGTTATGCCAACTTGACATCAAAAACCCGGACTTCATCATTGAAGACCGACCTCTAAAGCATGTCACCCCTCAAGCCAAAGCAGCTTATGCAAAGCACATTAAGGCACTCTTGGATCTTGGTGTCATTCGTCCAAGCAAAAGCAGGCACCGCACTACGGCCATCATTGTCAATTCTGGCACGTATGTGGATCCTCAGACTGGCCAAGAAGTCAAAGGGAAGGAGCGTATGGTATTCAATTACCGGCGTCTTAACGACATTACCAACAAAGACCAGTATAGCCTGCCTGGCATCAACACCATCCTACGGAAGGTGAGTAGAAGTACCATCTACTCAAAGTTTGATCTTAAATCGGGCTTTCATCAAGTAGCCATGCATCCTGATTCCGTAGAATGGACGGCGTTTTGGGTACCAGACGGCCTCTATGAATGGCTTGTTATGCCATTTGGCCTGAAGAATGCGCCTGCCATCTTCCAAAGGAAGATGGATCACTGCTTCTAAGGGACTGTGGATTTCATTGCAGTCTATATAGACGACATTCTGGTCTTCTCATCCTCAGAAGCAGAACATGAACAACATTTGCAGATTATGCTTCAGATCTGCAAAACACATGGGCTTGTTCTTAGCCCCACCAAAATGAAGCTGGCGGTCTCCGAAGTCGAATTTCTTGGGGCAGTTCTTGGGAACCAACGGATCAAATTACAGCCCCATATCATCAAGAAGATCGCAACCTTCAACGAACAGGAGCTGACAACAACCAAAGGCCTCCGAGCTTGGCTCGGTATTCTGAATTACGCCCGCAACTATATCCCGAATCTGGGAACGTTGCTCGGGCCCCTTTATGCCAAAACTAGTCCTACAGGGGAGAAGCGCTGGAACTCCCAGGATTGGGCTCTCGTAACCAAGATCAAGACTCTAATCCAACAACTACCGGATTTAGAGATTCCACCGGATAACAGCTATATGATCTTGGAAACAGACAGCTGCATGACAGGCTGGGGTGGGGTTTGCAAATGGAAACCTCATAAGTTTGACCCCAAGTCTGTCGAAAAGATTTGTGCTTATGCCAGCGGCAAGTTCCACCCACTCAAGTCAACAATTGATGCGGAACTCTTTGCCGTGATGAACTCCCTGGAAGCACTCAAGATCTACTACCTAGATAAAGCCGAGCTGACTATCCGTACGGACTGTCAAGCAATTATCAGTTTCTTTGATAAATCGGCCAACAACAAACCTTCCCACGTACGCTGGCTCGCCTTCACTGACTATATAACCGGCACCGGGATTTCTATACAGTTTGAGCATATCGACGGAGGGGATAACCAATTAGCTGACACCCTCTCTCGTCTCATTACTGCTCTTGTCCTTTCAGGGGAATGGCCTGTACCAGACGATTTAGCAGCCCTCAGTCTAGCGGCTACCCATGCCCAGGAAGCACTTGACGCCGTTCGACAATTCTGGCACCTCCATGCCCTCAAACTCACAGAAGTCACAAAACGTGCATGGCGCAAGACCACGGGCAACTTCTGGGCCCAGTGGCACCCTGTTGCCACCCAACTGGATGAGCAACTTGCCAAAGCCGTCCACCTCATAGTGGACGCTGCACAGCGACTCCCTGCCTATTGCTTCTGACCCCACCAGGCATAACTTGCCCCTGAAGCAAGGCATCCAGGACCATTCTAACCCCAAGCATAACTTACCCCCAAAGCAAGGCATCCAGGACGGATATGTGATATAAAGTCAGTGTGCTGTCACATAAGTGTGCTGTAAAGAGTGTATGCTGTCACATAAATGTGTACTGTAAAGTCAGTGTGCTGTAGTATCAGGTGTGGAAAGGAGATTCGCCCTTATCACATCCATTGGGTGTGTCACGGAGCAGATTCTCCCTTATCACATCCCCGAATTGCTATAAATAAGCACCTCTAGCCTTCCACAAAGGCAGAACGGAGGATTCAGAAAACTTCCCTTGCCTCCTTATAGTTTCCATAGTTTCTTGCTACTGCCAGTTTCTCTACTATTCAGCCCGTGCAAAAAACCTGGTATCAGAGCTTGGTTAGGCCACATTTCCATGGCTGAGTAGTCCCCTTTTTAGTCTAGGTATGCAACGGGGCTGTGTGTGTGTTGAGGTTTCTCACCTTATGGTCGTTACTCCCAAACCATAGAGTCCGAAAAATCCTGGATTGACCCCTCGGGTGGCACAGAGGCTGGACCTAATAAGTCCACCGCAAGGTCAATAATGGGACAGAAGTAGGACTTCGTGTTCTTGGGGAGTCAAGACTCTTTGCTAGCAGACGCTGATCAACGTGTCTGAAGTGCAAAAGGCCGCAGTGCGCGTAAACCTGCAGGAGGCAGTAGCTGCCAGTCGGATGAGCATGGAGGACACGCTTGTGATAGCCTAAGCTGTCTGGAGTTCTCGTCTCTTGTTCGATAAGGTGTTGAAGGAATACCCCACACGCACACAAAAACCCAGAGTACCTAGATTGTCTCTTCCTAGATTGTCTCCTCTAAAGTGTCAGCCACTCCTTTGTATGAACACTTTCCTTCCAGCCAAAACAACCCTGTCTTACGGTGAAGCTTTGAAAGCTGTTGAACCCGTAGAAAGACCGGCACTTGGGTTTGTTAAACCCAGTGATTGTCCTACCACCTCAGCCCAGAATTTCGCTATTATTAAGCAAAACAACACACAAATTCAGCTTCTCATTCAAATAGCTGAAACATTGAAGGATATCCAGACTGATATCGCCCAGATCAAAGAAAAACAAAGGAAGGGTGCACAGTCTCCCCTTCCTGAGTCTTTAGTGACCAAACTAGAGAATTTGTCTCTACAGCCAAAACCGCGGCCTCCTGAGCCTCGAGGAAGGCTCCTTGTGTTTAAGGACCCTTTGGTTATTTTGCAGGAAGAACAAGCAAAGCTCAATGGCAACACAGGTCATGCTCAACGATCCAGCGCCCCAACCCCTGGTCGAGGACCAAATTCGGGGGTATAGGCGTAATCAACGATGCCTGTACAACACACAACAAGCAACCAAATGGATCGTTCGACGTTTGACAGGACAACCCGTCCCGCATCACGTCTTGGAATAGCAACTGGACCCTTAGGAGCAATTGCGCCTCTCTATGCGAGAACGCGCAGCCATAGCCCCAGCTGAGGTCCTCTATCATTCGCGAACTGATGATGAACATCACCGAGTGTATATGCATCGCTCGGAGGAATCCATTAGCTGCGTTGGGGATGCACAGGTGGACAGGAACTTCATCCAAGAAGAGAGCTATCAACAGCTCCGAAAAAGTGGTATGAAGTTTATACACCTTGGTGTGATGCAGGTCCGCCTACAAGTGCTCCACCGACAAGCAGAAGGAACCCTAGCACTGGTCGTGTTCCGCGACAATCGGTGGCAGGGAGATAAAGCACTAATTGCCACTATAGAAGTGGATCTCACACAGGGAAGTCAACTGGTATATATAATCCCTGATATGATGCTTACAATCGGAGATTTTTACAGAAATATTCAAATCTCCATCCTCACTCGTGGCTATGATACATGGCACCATGGCGAGGCCAACTTACTGGTGACCCGAGGCCTCATCGGGCGCCTATCAAACACACCAAACGTGGCTTTCGCCTATGAAGTCTCAGGCGTCATCGACTACTTGGCAAGCCATGGAGTGCATGCCCTCCCTGGACAACGATACTCCACAGCACAACTCTGTGGAATAGATTGGCTCCTGAAACCTTCTCAGCTACCGCCTGTCCTAACACCAACCGAGGTGTCTAGCCGCACACTTCTGGATGGGCGTATCTCCATAAGCTTTAACCAGTACGCCTCCCTTCCTGACACAACAGCCGATGAGGATGAGGAAATTGTTGCTATCCTCACGCAGGAAGAGGCTCCAGATGAAGTATGGGACACCTTGGGCGAGCCTAGCGGCAGGTATGATTATTACGTTCGCTACTCTGCTCCCCCATCCTTTTACAGTCTGTTCCCAACAACACCAACGGGGTGGGATATCCCCCCCAGCGACGCAGAACCTAGCGGCCACAACTGTGACCACCAGCAGCCGCCTGCACAACCGGCTCCAAGACAAGTAATGTCAGCTAGGAAGTGGCGCCGCCGCCTTACTCGACAACAAGCGAGACGACAGCTTGTGTGGCTACCCAAAGGACGGGAAAGCCAGACCCCACCTTGCGGAACCCATGCAGGAGATACACGCCCAGGGGTTGTTTGCGCGGGCTGAATAGTAGAGAAACTGAGTAGCAAGAAACTATGGAAACTATAAGGAAGCACTATGGAATACTAGTAGCAAGAAACTATGGAAACTATAAGGAAGCAAGGGAAGTTTTCTGAATCCTCCGTTCTGCCTTTGTGGAAGGCTAGAGGTGCTTATTTATAGCAATTCGGGGATGTGATAAGGGAGAATCTGCTCCGTGACACACCCAATGGATGTGATAAGGATGAATCTCCTTTCCACACCTGATACTATAGCACACTGACTTTACAGTACACACTTATGTGACAGAATACACTCTTTACAGCACACTTATGTGACAGCACACTGACTTTATATCACATATCCGTCCTGGATGCCTTGCTTCGGGGGTAAGTTATGCTTGGGGTTAGAACGGTCCTGGATGCCTTGCTTCAGGGGCAAGTTATGCCTGGTGGGGTCAGAAGCGATAGGCAGGGAGTCGCTGTGCAGCGTCCGCTGTGAGGTGGACGGCTTTGGCAAGTTGCTCATCCAGTTGGGTGACAACAGGGTGCCACTGGGCCCAGAAGTTGCCCGTGGTCTTGCGCCGTGCACGTTTTGTGACTTCTGTGAGTTTGAGGGCATGGAGGTGCCGGAATTGCCGAACGGCGTCAAGTGCTTCCTGGGCACTCTGTCGTTCCAATTGGTACAGTCGTCGTTTGATGGTGTCATGGGTAGCAAGGGACATGGGAAGGTCCTGGAGGAGCTGCAGTTGTTGCTCATATTGCAGAGCAAGGCTGGAGCCGTGGTCACGTAGCTCGGACACTGTTCCTCCAGAGGGGGTGTTTGTTGAGCTTCCTGGACTTGGGTAGCCGCTAGGCTGAGGGCTGCTAAATCGTTTGGTGCAGGCCATTCCCCTGAAAGGACAAGAGCAGTAATGAGACGAGAGAGGGTGTCAGCTAATTGGTTATCCCCTCCGTCGATATGCTCAAACTGTATAGAAATCCCGGTGCCGGTTATATAGTCAATGAAGGCGAGCCAGCGTACGCGGGAAGGTTTGTTGTTGGCCGATTTATCAAAGAAACTGATAATTGCTTGACAGTTCGTACGGATAGTCAGCTCGACTTTATCTAGGTAGTAGATCTTGAGTGCTTCCAGGGAGTTCATCACGGCAAAGAGTTCCGCATCAATTGTTGACTTGAGTGGGTGGAACTTGCCGCTGGCATAAGCACAAATCTTTTCGACAGACTTGGGGTCAAACTTATGAGGTTTCCATTTGCAAACCCCACCCCAGCCTGTCATGCAGCCGTCTGTTTCCAAGATCATATAGTTGTTGTCCGGTGGAATCTCTAAATCTGGTAGTTGTTGGATTAGAGTCTTGATCTTGGTTACGAGAGCCCAATCCTGGGAGTTCCAGCGCTTCTCCCCTGTAGGACTGGTTTTGGCATAAAGGGGCCCGAGCAACGGTCCCAGATTCGGGATATAGTTGCGGGCGTAATTCAGAATACCGAGCCAAGCTCGGAGGCCTTTGGTTGTTGTTAGCTCCTGTTCGTTGAAGGTTGCGATCTTCTTGATGATATGGGGCTATAATTTGATCCGTTGGTTCCCAAGAACTGCCCCAAGAAATTCGACTTCGGAGACCGCCAGCTTCATTTTGGTGGGGCTAAGAACAAGCCCATGTGTTTTGCAGATCTGAAGCATAATCTGCAAATGTTGTTCATGTTCTGCTTCCGAGGATGAGAAGACCAGAATGTCGTCTATATAGACTGCAATGAAATCTGCAGTCCCTTGGAAGCAGTGATCCATCTTTCTTTGGAAGATGGCAGGCGCATTCTTCAGGCCAAATGGCATAACAAGCCATTCATAGAGGCCGTCTGGTACCCAAAACGCCGTCCATTCTACGGAATCAGGATGCATGGCTACTTGATGAAAGCCCGATTTAAGATCAAACTTTGAGTAGATGGTACTTCTACTCACCTTCCGTAGGATGGTGTTGATGCCAGGCAGGCTATACTGGTCTTTGTTGGTAATGTCGTTAAGACGCCGGTAATTGAATACCATACGCTCCTTCCCTTTGACTTCTTGGCCAGTCTGAGGATCCACATACATGCCAGAATTGACAATGATGGCCGTAGTGCGGTGCCTGCTTTTGCTTGGACGAATGACACCAAGATCCAAGAGTGCCTTAATGTGCTTTGCATAAGCTGCTTTGGCTTGAGGGGTGACATGCTTTAGAGGTCGGTCTTCAATGATGAAGTCCGGGTTTTTGATGTCAAGTTGGCATAACACCTTGTTCTTGGACCAGTGCCTCAGGGGATTATCACCAATATATCCTTGTTGTCGGAGTTGATCAAGCAAGGAACTTAGCTTGCTGGTGATGTTCCGTGGCGGGGTTGCTGTTGCCGCATAGCGTACGAGCTCTTGAATTTGGATGTATTCTTCTTCCTCCAAGTCGAGCTCTTCAATAGCAGCTACTGTCGGTACTGAGGGGAGCGTATTGATGGTGGTTACATTTTTATAAAATGTAACCGTGTTACCTTCAATCCGAACTCCGCCTTGCATTGCACGGATGAAGTTGCAGCCAAGAATCATTTGAATATTTTCCCCTAATTTCATGGGGAAAGCATAAGTGTAAGGAATCCGGAAGCTGTTCTCACCAATGATCATGCGGCCAAACTTCAGTTTCTTGTTGGCCGATGTACGAGAGTTAATACCACTGAAGTGCACCAAGTATGGATTTTCTTCAAGAGCACCAGAAGAGACGGCTCCTTGATCAATATAGCAGGTTGTGGCTCCTATATCAAGGATGGCATTAACTTCGAAAGGCATAGTGAGAGGGATGTCGAACTTCACCGTTAGGTTGTATAACATATTCTTGGCCCGACGAGGTTGTGTAGGCATCTGGGCTTCAGCGGAGAGAACCTTTTGTGTGGTGTCCACAAGAAAGACATTGAGGTCGGTGTCAGTATCAACCGCCTCAGCCTCTTGTTGTTTGCCCTTTTGCTGGTACAAACCCTGAATTTCTCGTCGGAGGTCCTCTCGTTCGAGCATCAGGCGATCAAGCTCCATGGTTGCTTCTTCCAGTTCCTTGTATTTCAGTTGCCATCGGTGGCTCTCCTGTTGAGCCAGAAGGAGGCGGTTTTGGAGGGCCTCTTTCTCATCTTGGCTGAAAGCTAGCTGCTGCTGTAGCTGCTTCCTTTCATTGTCACAAGATAAAATATAATGTTGTTGCTCACGAAGGAGGTCTGTAGAATCATACCTGAGCATATGTGTTTGAGCAACAGGAATGCGTTTATCAAAATAGTAGGAGCTGCATCGCCCACAAATTGTCAGCTGGCAGGTTGGGCAATGCATCCGGTAGCGCTTCTGGGAGGGTGCATGGTAGCAATGGCAGCGTTCGTAGCTGTCGGGAACGTCTTGATTGAGTTTCCAGGTATGGTTGCATGTATATTGGTCCTGGGAGACTTGGATCATTGCTCGATAGCCTCCTGTAGGGCCGATCCACCATGTATGATCTTCCTCCCGAAACATGAAGATTTTCTCCTCCTGCAAAATAGTCGTATCCTCCTCACCCTCGGAAATGCTGTAAATCGCATCACTGGGGTCATCACCTTCTTGGACGGATACAATCTCACAGTCTGCAGGGAGGTCCAATTGTTCGAACATAGCGACGCGCTTGACATTGCGTCGTTCATTCGGACATTCACGGGCGAAGTGCCCTTCAACACCGCAGAGGAAACATCGGCACCGTCGATTCCGGATCAGATGCTTTTTCTTTTCTATCCGGGCATGTGATGGGTGCGGCTTGCCTTTGTAGGTAGTTGATCGCCGAATGCCCATCTTTCGGCGGGATCGTTGGTAGTACCCGGGAATTGGGATATCATGACAGAAGGTTAAATCCTTCAGTGCCCGGGTAAAGGCTGCCTCCTTACATGCTTCCTCCAAGTATTTGTAAGTGAACAGTACCCTGGGATACACTCCGATAGTATTCCCTGGGTGTTTAGCTTCGAAGGCTTCTTTGATCTTCTTTCCTATGGATCCCGGCATCTTGGACCATAATTTCTCAGAGAGCTCCGGGCCAGTGAATAGGCGGCCGGTCCTAGAGGCAACCTGTAGATATTCATGTAGAAAAGGAATTATATCCCGAAAGTTATGACAGGATAACCTTTCCAAGTCGCGGTAAGCCTCTTCTTGGATGGTCGTTGAGCCTTGGTAGGGATCCTCCAATGCGAAAATTGTCCGTATTTGTGATAGGACGTTCTGTGTGCCATCTGCTCCATCAGCATGTTCCAGGAGATGCTGATACTCCATGGGGTATGCCATGCGCCACTGGATCCAGGCTAATTTTTCAGATTCCCCAAGTAAATTTTCAATGAACTCAGTCTTACTTCGAGAATCCGTAAAACCGTGGAGAGCAACAGTATTCTTGGTGATGGATTCCCATCGCATGAAGACGTCATTAAACTGCCCAATCTGAGGCGGCATGACGAAGATGGCACCGGATTGTTGCTGAGCAGAGGGAAGGTTCCACCATTCCGAAGGGTTCATGGCCTTAAATTTCACTCCCTTGGGTTGGTAGCCCTCCAGTATTGGTCCCCGACTGGAACTTGGTTCATTGGTTCGGGCAGCCGGAGGATAGTTCACAGGGCCCATGGTTGAGTCAACAGGGGGCCTGTATTCAGAGACAATCGAGGAAGAATATAATTGTTGTTGGGCTCCTTGCTCTGCCTGCTGGGGCCTTCGCTGGGGGTACTCCAATCCCCAGTCTTCCTCAAGAGTCGCAAGGATTTCTGGATTACGACTGTTGGTATAGTACTGCAAGTATTCCCCATATGCCTCTGGGTCAGTCTCCCGCGGGTTGGTTTCCGCCTCTGAGTTGTCGTCGGTGGTAGTCAGACGCCATGTGGCGAGAAGGTGGGTATTATCACCAGTCCCTTCCTGCAGAGAGTCCATGGACCGGAGTACAGAGGCCCCTGGGCGTGTATCTCCTGCATGGGTTCCGCAAGGTGGGGTCTGGCTTTCCCGTCCTTTGGGTAGCCACACAAGTTGCCGTCTCGCTTGTTGTCGAGTAAGGCGGCGGCGCCACTTCCTAGCTGACATTACTTGTCTTGGAGCCAGTTGTGCAAGCGGCTGCTGGTGGTCACAGTTGTGGCCGCTAGGTTCTGTGTCGCTGGGGGGGATATCCCACCCCGTTGGTGTTGTTGGGAACGGACTGTAAAAGGATGGGGGAGCAGAGTAGCGAACGTAATAATCATACCTGTCGCTAGGCTCGCCCAAGGTGTCCCATACATCATCTGGAGCCTCTTCCTGCGTGAGGATAGCAACAATTTCCTCATCCTCATCGGCTGCTGTGTCAGGAAGGGAGGCGTACTGGTTAAAGCTTATGGAGATATGCCCATCCAGAAGTGTGCGGCTAGACACCTCGGTTGGTGTTAGGACAGGCGGTAGCTGAGAAGGTTTCAGGAGCCAATCTATTCCACAGAGTTGTGCTGTGGAGTATCGTTGTCCAGGGAGGGCATGCACTCCATGACTTGCCAAGTAGTCGATGATGCCTGAGACTTCATAGGCGAAAGCCACGTTTGGTGTGTTTGATAGGCGCCCAATGAGGCCTCGGGTCACCAGTAAGTTGGCCTCGGCATGGTGCCATGTATCATAGCCACGAGTGAGGATGGAGATTTGAATATTTCTATAAAAATCTCCAATTGTAAGCATCATATCAGGGATTATATATACCAGTTGACTTCCCTGTGTGAGATCCACTTCCATAGTGGCAATTAGTGCTTTATCTCCCTGCCACCGATTGTCGTGGAACACGACCAGTGCTAGGGTTCCTTCTGCTTGTCGGTGGAGCACTTGTAGGCGGACCTGCATCACACCAAGGTGTATAAACTTCATACCACTTTTTCGGAGCTGTTGATAGCTCTCTTCTTGGATGAAGTTCCTGTCCACCTGTGCATCCCCAACGCAGCTAATGGATTCCTCCGAGCGATGCATATACACTCGGTGATGTTCATCATCAGTTTGCGAATGATAGAGGACCTCAGCTGGGGCTATGGCTGCGCGTTCTCGCATAGAGAGGCGCAATTGCTCCTAAGGGTCCAGTTGCTATTCCAAGACGTGATGCGGGACGGGTTGTCCTGTCAAATGTCGAACGATCCGTTTGGTTGCTTGTTGTGCATTGTACAGGCGTCGTTGATTACGTCTATACCCCCGAATTTGGTCCTCGACCAGGGGTTGGGGCGCTGGATCGTTGAGCATGACTTGTGTTGCCATTGAGCTTTGCTTGTTCTTCCTGCAAAATAACCAAAGGGTCCTTAAACACAAGGAGCCTTCCTCGAGGCTCAGGAGGCCGCAGTTTTGGCTGTAGAGACAAATTCTCTAGTTTGGTCACTAAAGACTCAGGAAGGGGAGACTGTGCACCCTTCCTTTGTTTTTCTTTGATCTGGGCGATATCAGTCTGGATATCCTTCAATGTTTCAGCTATTTGAATGAGAAGCTGAATTTGTGTGTTGTTTTGCTTAATAATAGCGAAATTCTGGGCTGAGGTGGTAGGACAATCACTGGGTTTAACAAACCCAAGTGCCGGGCTTTCTACGGGTTCAACAGCTTTCAAAGCTTCACCGTAAGACAAGGTTGTTTTGGCTGGAAGGAAAGTGTTCATACAAAGGAGTGGCTGACACTTTAGAGGAGACAATCTAGGAAGAGACAATCTAGGTACTCTGGGTTTTTGTGTGCGTGTGGGGTATTCCTTCAACACCTTATCGAACAAGAGACGAGAACTCCAGACAGCTTAGGCTATCACAAGCGTGTCCTCCATGCTCATCCGACTGGCAGCTACTGCCTCCTGCAGGTTTACGCGCACTGTGGCCTTTTGCACTTCAGACACGTTGATCAGCGTCTGCTAGCAAAGAGTCTTGACTCCCCAAGAACACGAAGTCCTACTTCTGTCCCATTATTGACCTTGCGGTGGACTTATTAGGTCCAGCCTCTGTGCCACCCGAGGGGTCAATCCAGGATTTTTCGGACTCTATGGTTTGGGAGTAACGGCCATAAGGTGAGAAACCTCAACACACACACAGCCCCGTTGCGTACCTAGACTGAAAAGGGGACTACTCAGCCATGGAAGTGTGGCCTAACCAAGCTCTGATACCAGGTTTTTTTCGCGGACGATGGTGGATTTGGGGATCGGGCCTCAGGATGGAGCCAGTACCTAGAGGCCGTGGACTTGAACAACCAACGAAACGCAAACAGAGATCCAAGGGAAATTTTTATTAGCAAACCGGAGGGAAAAGAAGGCAAAGGGGTGTTACTCGTCTCTTGTTCAATAAGGTGTTGAACTTGTCGAACTTCACCGTTAGGTTGTATAACATATTCTTGGCCCAACGAGGTTGTGTAGGCATCTGGGCTTCAGCGGAGAGAACCTTTTGTGTGGTGTCCACAAGAAAGACATTGAGGTCGGTGTCAGTATCAACCGCCTCAGCCTCTTGTTGTTTGCCCTTTTGCTGGTACAAACCCTGAATTTCTCGTCGGAGGTCCTCTCGTTCGAGCATCAGGCGATCAAGCTCCATGGTTGCTTCTTCCAGTTCCTTGTATTTCAGTTGCCATCGGTGGCTCTCCTGTTGAGCCAAAAGGAGGCGGTTTTGGAGGACATCTTTCTCATCTTGGCTGAAAGTTAGCTGCTGCTGTAGCTGCTTCCTTTCGTTGTCACAAGATAAAATATAATGTTGTTGCTCACGAAGGAGGTCTGTAGAATCATACCTGAGCATATGTGTTTGAGCAACAGGAATGCGTTTATCAAAATAGTAGGAGCTGCATCGCCCACAAATTGTCAGCTGGCAAGTTGGGCAATGCATCCGGTAGCGCTTTTGGGAGGGTGCATGGCAGCAATGGCAGCGTTCATAGCTGTCGGGAACGTCTTGATTGAGTTTCCAGGTATGGTTGCATGTATATTGGTCCTGGGAGACTTGGATCATTGCTCGATAGCCTCCTGTAGGGCCGATCCACCATGTATGATCTTCCTCCCGAAACATGAAGATTTTCTCCTCCTGCAAAATAGTCGTATCCTCCTCACCCTCGGAAATGCTGTAAATCGCATCACTGGGGTCATCACCTTCTTAGACGGATACAATCTCACAGTCTGTAGGGAGGTCCAATTGTTCGAACATAGCGACGCGCTTGACATTGCGTCGTTCATTCGGACATTCACGGGCGAAGTGCCCTTCATCACCACGTAGAAAATTGTTCAAAGCGTAGAAAATCATGAAATTCCCTAAAAATATAAAGATATATAAAAACCCTCCCTCGAAAGTTCAAAAACTTAAAAACAACCCCGGAACGTAAAAAAAAATACGAAATTTATTAAATATACAAAAATTATAGATAATTCCCAAAACCACAAAATAAGTTTTAAAAATACTTTACCTCTTTTGAACTTGCCGCATTACGAGGCTAGATATGTATTTTCAATTTTAAGGTACGTTGTCCAAGGAACTTTGAATTTTTATAAGTGGTATATGCAAATAAATTAAATTTTTAGAATGAGGAAAAAATCACAGAAAAATTATGAAATATGGAAAACCATAAAATTCTCTAAAAATATAAAAATTTATGAAGAAATCTCCCTTGAAAGTTCAGAAATTGAGAAAAAAATGCTTCAAAGTAAATAAAATACAAGATACATTAAATTTGCAAAAAATGTAGAAAACTGGTGAAAGTACAAAATATCAAGAAAAGCCTCTGAAACTCTGTGAAATTTTGGAAATCTCAAAAAACACCTTAAACTTCGTGAGAAATACAAAAAAATACCAGAAACTATAAAAACTTGAAAAAAAATTATGTTTTGAATATGCATTTCATTCTCTAAGGGGGTATATGTGCGATAATTAAGATTTCGAAATTGGGTCTTCAATTTCAATTTTTAAGAGGTATATATGTCAAAAATATTTTTCTGGTTAATTTTCTTTTTTCATAGTGGTATATATGCGAAAAGTAAGCCCTTTAAGGTTAAATATGAAATTTTATTTTTTTAGGAGTCATATATGTAAAAATCAGGGTTTTCTAATCGAATCAGCGATTTTATTTTTTAAGATTATGAGGATAAATATGTTTCTAAAATACTTGACTTCCTTTGAATTTTTTACATTATGAGGTTAAATATGAATTTTCATTTTGTAGGTAAGTTTTCCAAGCATGTTCGAATTTTTTTAAGTGGCACGCAAGGAAATTAGAATCTTTGAATGAGGAAAAAATCATAGAAATATTATTACAGTAGAGAAAATCATAAAATTTGATAAAAACATAATAAAGTATAAAAAACTCCCTTGAAAGCTCAAAAAAAATTATGTTTTGAATATGCATTTCATTCTCTAATGGGGTATATGTGCGATAATTAAGATCTTGAAATTGGGTCGTCAATTTCAGTTTTTAAGAGGTATATATGACAAAAATATTTTTCGGGTTAATTTTCTTTTTTCAAAGTGGTAGATCTGCGAAAATTAAACCCTTTAAGGTTAAATACGAAAATTTATTTTTTTCGGAGTCATAAAAGTAAGAATTGGTGTTTTCTAATCGAATCAGTGATTTAATTTTTTAAGATTATGAGGATAAATATGTTTTTAAAATACTTGACTTCTTTTGAATTTTCTACATTATGAGGTTAAATATGAATTTTCGTTTTGTAAGTAAGTTTTCCAAGCATGTTGGAATTTTTTTAAGTGGCACGCAAGGAAAGTAGAATCTTTAAATGAGGAAAAAAATCATAGAAATATTATGACAGTACAGAAAATCATAGAATTCGATAAAAATATAATAAAGCATAAAAAAATTCTCTTGAAAGCTAGAAAACAGGAAAAAATATTTCAAAATTCATTAATTTTGCAAACAATGAAGAGGATTGGTAAAAATAGAAAATATCACCAAAAACCCTCCCAAAGTCCATAAAATCATGGAAATCTTAAAAGAACCCTCATACTTCATGAAAGTAGAAAAGAATCCCCGAAACTACGAAAAAGACATAAAAATTCTCTTTCAAATACGCATTTGGTTCTCTAAAGGGGTATATATGCGATATTTAAAACTTTCAGATTGAGTCTTCCATTTCAGTTTTCAAGAAATATACATGCCGAAAACTTTTCTCTACGTAATTTTCTTCTTTCGAAGCTGTTCATATACGAAAATTTGGTTCTTTAAGGTTAAATATGAAATTTTACTTTTGAAAGAGACATATATGTGAAAATCGGTGCTTTTTTATTGAATATTCGATTTCATTTTTTAAGTTATGAGGCAAAATATTTTTTTGCAGTACATTATTGCTTTCGAATTTTTTACCTTACGGGGTTAATATGTATTTTCATTTTTTAGATAATTTTTCGAAGCAAGTTTGAATTTTCTTAAGAGATGTACGCAAGTAAAGTGAAATTTTCAAATGAGGCGAAAAAATCACAGAAAATTGTTCAAAGCGTAGAAAATCATGAAATTCCCTAAAAATATAAAGATATATAAAAACCCTCCCTCGAAAGTTCAAAAACTTAAAAACAACCCCGGAACGTAAAAAAAAATACGAAATTTATTAAATATGCAAAAATTACAGATAATTCGTAAAAGCACAAAATAAGTTTTAAAAATACTTCACCTCTTTTGAACTTGCCGCATTACGAGGCTAGATATGTATTTTCAATTTTAAGGTACGTTGTCCAAGGAACTTTGAATTTTTTTAAGTGGTATATGCAAATAAATTAGATTTTTAGAATGAGGAAAAAATCACAGAAAAATTATGAAATATGGAAAACCATAAAATTTTCTGAAAATATAAAAATTTATGAAGAAATCTCCCTTGAAAGTTCAGAAATTGAGAAAAAAATGCTTCAAAAGTAAATAAAATACAAGATACATTAAATTTGCAAAAAATGTAGAAAACTGGTGAAAGTACAAAATATCATAGAAAAGCCTCTGAAACTCTGTGAAATTTTGGAAATCTCAAAAAACACCTTAAACTTCGTGAGAAATACAAAAAAATACCAGAAACTATAAAAACTTGAAAAAAAAAATTATGTTTCGAATATGCATTTCATTATCTAAAGGGGTATATGTGCGATAATTAAGATTTTGAAATTGAGTCTTCAGTTTCAATTTTGAAGAGGTACATATGTCAAAAATATTTTTCTGGTTAATTTTCCTTTTTCAAAGTGGTATATAGGCGAAAAGTAAGCCCCTTAAGGTTAAATATGAAATTTTATTTTTTTAGGAGTCATATATGTAAAAATCGGGGTTTTCTAATCGAATCAGCGATTTTATTTTTTATGATTATGAGGATAAATATGTTTCTAAAATACTTGACTTCCTTTGAATTTTTTACATGATGAGGTTAAATATGAATTTTCATTTTGTAAGTAAGTTTTCCAAGCATGTTCGAATTTTTTTAAGTGGCACGCAAGGAAATTAGATCCTTTGAATGAGGAAAAAATCATAGAAATATTATTACAGTATAGAAAATCACAAAATTTGATAAAAATATCATAAAGTATAAAAAACTCCCTTGAAAGCTCAAAAAAAATTATGTTTTGAATATGCATTTCATTCTCTAATGGGGTATATGTGCGATAATTAAGATCTTGAAATTGAGTCTTCAATTTCTGTTTTTAAGAGGTATATATCACAAAAATATTTTTCGGGTTAATTTTCTTTTTTCAAAGTGGTAGATCTGCGAAAATTAAGCCCTTTAAGGTTAAATATGAAAATTTATTTTTTTCGGAGTCATATAAGTAAGAATTGGTGTTTGCTAATCGAATCAGCGATTTAATTTTTTAAGATTATGAGGATAAATATGTTTTTAAAATACTTGACTTCTTTTGAATTTTCTACATTATGAGGTTAAGTATGAATTTTCATTTTGTAAGTAAGTATTCCAAGCATGTTTGAATTTTTTCGAGTGGCACGCAAGGAAATTAGAATCTTTAAACGAGGAAAAAAATCAGAGAAATATTATGACAGTACAGAAAATCATAAAATTCGATAAAAATATAATAAAGTGTAAAAAACTCTCTTGAAAGCTCGAAAACATGAAAAAATATCTCAAAATTCATTAATTTTGCAGAAAATGAAGAGGATTGGTAAAAATAGTAAATATCACCAAAAACCCTCCCAAAGTCCATAAAATCATGGAAATCTTAAAAGAACCCCCAAACTTCATGAAAGTAGAAATGAATCCCCGAAACTACAAAAAAACATAAAAAATTCTCTTTTAAGTATGCATTTGGTTCTCTAAAGGGGTATATATGCGATATTTAAAATTTTTAGATTGAGTCTTCCATTTTAGTTTTGAAGAAATATATATGCCGAAAACTTTTCTCTACGTAATTTTCGTCTTTCAAAGCGGTTGATATACGAAAATTTGGTTCTTTAAGGTTAAATATGAAATTTTACTTTTGAAAGAGACATATATGTGAAAATCAGTGCTTTTTTATTGAATATTCGATTTCGTTTTTTAAGATATGAGGCAAAATATTTTTTTGCAGTACATTATTGCTTTCGAATTTTTTACCTTACGGGGTGAATATGTATTTTCATTTTTTAGATAAGTTTTCGAAGCAAGTTTGAATTTTCTTAAGAGATGTACGCAAGTAAAGTGAAATTTTCAAATGAGGCAAAAAATCACAGAAAATTGTTCAAAGCCTAGAAAATCATGAAATTCCCTAAAAATATAAAGATATATAAGAACCCTCCCTCGAAAGTTCGAAAACCTAAAAACAACCCCGGAACGTAAAAAAAAATACGAAATTTATGAAACATGCAAAAATTACAGATAATTTGTAAAAGCACAAAATAAGTTTTGAGAATACTTTACCCCTTTTGAACTTGCCGCATTACGAGGCTAGATATGTATTTTCAATTTTAAGGTACGTTGTCCAAGGAACTTTGAATTTTTTTAAGTCGTATATTCTAATAAATTAAATTTTTAGAATGAGGAAAAAATCACAGAAAAATTATAAAATATGGAAAACCATAAAATTTTCTAAAAATATAAAATTTATGAAGAAATCTCCCTTGAAAGTTCAGAAATTGAGAAAAAAATGCTTCAAAGTAAATAAAATACAAGATACATTAAATTTGCAAAAAATGTAGAAAACTAGTGAAAGTACAAAATATCAAAGAAAAGCCTCTGAAACTCTGTGAAATTTTGAAAATCTCAAAAAGCACCTTAAACTTCGTGAGAAATACAAAAAAATACCAGAAACTATAAAAACGTGAAAAAAAAATTATGCTTCGAATATGCATTTCATTATCGAAAGGGGTATATGTGCGATAATTAAGATTTTGAAATTGAGTCTTCAGTTTCAATTTTAAAGAGGTACATATGTCAAAAATATTTTTCTGGTTAATTTTCCTTTTTCAAAGTGGTATATATGCGAAAAGTAAGCCCTTTAAGGTTAAATATGAAATTTTATTTCTTTAGGAGTCATATATGGAAAAATCGGGGTTTTTCTAATCGAATCATCAGCGATTTTTGTTTATGATTATGGGAGGATAAATATGTGGGCTTCTAAATAACTTGACTTTCGTTGAATTTTTTTACAATGATTAGGTTCAATGATGAATTTTCCATGTTGTAAGTAAGTTTTCCAAGCATGTTCGAATTTGTTTAAGTGGCACGCAAGCAAATGCGAATCTTTGAATGAGGAAAAAATCATAGAAAGATTATTACAGTAAGAAAATCATAAAATTTTTGATAAAATAGATAAAGTATAAAAAACTCCCTTGAAAGCTCAAAAAAAATTATGTTTTGAATATGCATTTCATTCTCTACTGGGGTATATGTGCGATAATTAAGATCTTGAAATTGAGTCTTCAATTTCAGTTTTTCAGAGGTATATATGACACAAATATTTTTCGGGTTAATTTTCTTTTTTCAAAGTGGTAGATCTGCGAAAATTAAGCGCTTTAAGGTTAAATATGAAAATTTATTATTTTCGGAGTCATATAAGTAAGAATTGGTGTTTTCTAATCGAATCAGCGATTTAATTTTTTAAAATTGTGAGGATAAATATGTTTTTAAAATACTTGACTTCTTTTGAATTTTCTACATTATGAGGTTGAGTATGAATTTTCATTTTGTAAGTAAGTTTTCCAAGCATGTTTGAATTTTTTCGAGTGGCACGCAAGGAAATTAGAATCTTTAAACGAGGGAAAAAATCAGAGAAATATTATGACAGTACAGAAAATCATAAAATTCGATAAAAATATAATAAAGTTTAAAAAACTCTCTTGAAAGCTCGAAAACATGAAAAAATATCTCAAAATTCATTAATTTTGCAAAAAATGAAGAGGATTGGTAAAAATAGAAAATATCACCAAAAACCCTCCCAAAGTCCATAAAATCATGGAAATCTTAAAAGAACCCTCAAACTTCATGAAAGTAGAAAAGAATCCCCGAAACTACAAAAAAACATAAAAATTCTCGTTTAAATATGCATTTGGTTCTCTAAAGGGGTATATATGCGATATTTAAAATTTTCAGATTGAGTCTTCCATTTTAGTTTTGAAGAAATATATATGCCGAAAACTTTTCTCTACGTAATTTTCGTCTTTCAAAGCGGTTTATATACGAAAATTTGGTTCTTTAAGGTTAAATATGAAATTTTACTTTTGAAAGAGACATATATGTGAAAATTAGTGCTTTTTCATTGAATATTCGATTTCATTTTTTAAGTTATGAGGGAAAATATTTTTTTGCAGTACATTATTGCTTTCGAATTTTTTACCTTACGGGGTTAATATGTATTTTCATTTTTTAGATAAGTTTTCGAAGCAAGTTTGAATTTTCTTAAGAGATGTACGCAAGTAAAGTGAAATTTTCAAATGAGGCAAAAAATCACAGAAAATGGTTCAAAGCGTAGAAAATCATGAAATTCCCTAAAAATATAAAGATATATAAAAACCCTCCCTCGAAAGTTCAAAATCTTAGAAACAACCCCGGAACGTAAAAAAAAGATACGAAATTTATTGAATATGCAAAAATTACAGATAATTCGTAAAAGCACAAAATAAGTTTTAAAAATACTTTACCTCTTTTGAACTTGCCGCATTACGAGGCTAGATATGTATTTTCAATTTTGAGGTACGTTGTCCGAGGAACTTTGAATTTTTTTTTATGGGGTATACGCAAATTAGTTAGATTTTTAGAATGAGGAAAAAATCACAAAAAAATTATGAAATATGGAAAACCATAAAATTTTCTAAAAATACAAAAATTTATGAAGAAATCTCCCTTGAAAGTTCAAAAATTGAGAAAAAAATGCTTCAAAGTAAATAAAATACAAGATACATTAAATTTGCAAAAAATGTAGAAAACTGGCGAAAGTACAAAATATCATAGAAAAGCCTCTGAAACTCTGTGAAATTTTGGAAATCTCAAAAAACACCTTAAACTTCGTGAGAAATACAAAAAAATACCAGAAACTATAAAAACTTGAAAAAAAATTATGTTTTGAATATGCATTTCATTATCTAAAGGGGCATATGTGCGATAATTAAGATTTTCAAATTGAGTCTTCAATTTCAATTGTTAAGAGGTAGATATGTCAAAAATATTTTTCTGGTTAATTTTCCTTTTTCAAAGTGGTATATATGCGAAAAGTAAGCCCTTTAAGGTTAGATATGAAATTTTATTTTTTTAGGAGTCATATATGTAAAAATCGGGGTTTTCTAATCGAATCCATGATTTTATTTTTTAAGATTATGAGGATAAATATGTTTCTAAGATACTTGACTTCCTTTGAATTTTTTACATGATGAGGTTAAATATGAATTTTCATTTTGTAAGTAAGTTTTCCAAGCATGTTCCAATTTTTTTAAGTGGCACGCAAGCAAATTCGAATCTGTGAATTAGGAAAAAATCATAGAAATATTATTACAGTATAGAAAATCATAAAATTTGATAAAAATATGATACAGTATAAAAAACTCCCTTGAAAGCTCAAAAAAAATTATGTTTTGAATATGCATTTCATTCTCTAATGGGGTATATGTGCGATAATTAAGATCTTGAAATTGAGTCTTCAATTTCAGTTTTTAAGAGGAGATATGACAAAATATTTTTTCGGTTTGATTTTCTTTTTTCAAAGTGGTAATCTGCGAAAATGAAGCGCTTTAAGGTAAATATGAAATTTATTTTTTGGTTCGGGTCTATAGTAAGAAAGTGGTGTGTTCTAATCGAATCAAGCGATTTAATTTTTTTAAGATTATGAGGATAAATAGTTTTTAAAAATACTTGAACTTTTTTTGAATTTCTACATTATGAAGGTGTTAATATTGAAATTTTTCATTTGTAAGGAAGTAGTCAAGCATGTTTTGAATTTTTTCAGTGGCAACGCAAGGAAATTAGAATCTTTAAACGAGGAAAAAAATCAGAGAAATATTATGACAGTACAGAAAATCATAAAATTCGATAAAAATATAATAGAGTGTAAAAAACTCTCTTGAAAGCTCGAAAACATGAAAAAATATCTCAAAATTCATTAATTTTGCAAAAAATGAAGAGGATTGGTAAAAATAGTAAATATCACCAAAACCCTCCCAAAGTCCATAAAATCATGGAAATCTTAAAAGAACCCTCAAACTTCACGAAAGTAGAAAAGAATCCCCGAAACTACAAAAAAACATAAAAATTCTCGTTTAAATATGCATTTGGTTCTCTAAAGGGGTATATAGGCGATATTTGAAATTTTAAATGGTCACTCCCATTTTAGTTTGAAGAAATAGATATGCCCGAAAACTTTTCTCTACGTAATTTTCGTAGTTAAAGCGGTTTATATACGAAAATTTGGTTCTTTAAGGTTAAATATGAAATTTTACTTTCGAAAGAGACATATATGTGAAAATCAGTGCTTTTTAATTGAATATTCGATTTCATTTTTTAAGTTATGAGGCAAAATATTTTTTTGCAGTACATTTTTTCTTTCGAATTTTTTACCTTTCGGGGTTAATATGTGTTTTCATTTTTTAGATAAGTTTTCGAAGCAAGTTCGAATTTTCTTAAGAGATGTACGCAAGTAAAGTGAAATTTTCAAATGAGGCAAAAAATCACAGAAAATTGTTCAAAGCGTAGAAAATCATGAAATTCCCTAAAGATATAAAGATATATAAAAACCCTCCCTCGAAAGTTCGAAAACTTAAAAACAACCCCGGAACGTAAAAAAAAGATACGAAATTTATTGAATATGCAAAAATTACAGATAATTCGTAAAAGCACAAAATAAGTTTTAAAAATACTTTACCTCTTTTGAACTTGCCGCATTACGAGGCTAGATATGTATTTTAAATTTTAAGGTACGTTGTCCGAGGAACTTTGAATTTTTTTTTAAGTGGTATATGCAAATAAATTAGATTTTTAGAATGAGGAAAAAATCACAGAAAAATTATGAAATATGGAAAACCATAAAATTTTCTAAAAATATAAAAATTTATGAAGAAATCTCCCTTGAAAGTTCAGAAATTGAGAAAAATGCTTCAAAGTAAATAAAATACAAGATACATTAAATTTGCAAAAAATGTAGAAAACTGGTGAAAGTACAAAATATCATAGAAAAGCCTCTGAAACTCTGTGAAATTTTGGAAATCTCAAAAAACACCGTAAACTTCGTGAGAAATACAAAAAAACACCAGAAACTATAAAAACTTGAAAAAAAAATTATGCTTCGAATATGCATTTCATTATCGAAAGGGGTATATGTGCGATAATTAAGATTTTGAAATTGAGTCTTCAATTTCAATTTTTAAGAGGTACATATGTCAAAAATATTTTTCTGGTTAATTTTCCTTTTTCGAAGTGGTATATATGCGAAAAGTAAGCCCCTTAAGGTTAAATATGAAATTTTATTTTTTTTAGGAGTCATATATGTAAAAATC
>RXID01017131.1:0-14231 GCA_005019695.1 Trichopus zeylanicus subsp. travancoricus
GTAAGGTAAATCCTAAGTTTAAATAGAAGAGTGAATCAAATCATTTGTCATGGCCCCCTTGACTTCTGAATTAGCTTCTTTTGATATTCTTGAACTTCCTTTGAGTGTCCTACATCAAGAAGGATAAGGAGAAGAAGAAGCAAAACAAGAAGAAGAAGCAGAAGTAGAAGGAGAAGCAGAAGAAGAAGAAGGAGAAGCAGAAGAAGAAGAAGAAGTAGAAGGGGAAGCAGAAGAAGAAGAAGGAGAAAAAGAAGAAGGAGAAGAAGAAGAAGAAGACGAAGAAGAAGAAGGAGAAGGAGAAGGAGAAGGATAAGGAGAAGGAGAAGGAGAAGGAGAAGCAGCAGGAGAAGGAGAAGAAGAAGGAGAAGAAGAAGAAGAAGAAGTAGAAGGGGAAGCAGAAGAAGAAGAAGAAGGAGTAGAAGGGGAAGTAGAAGAAGAAGAAGGAGAAGGAGAAGAAGAAGACGAAGAAGGAGAAGGAGAAGGAGAAGGAGAAGGATAAGGAGAAGGAGAAGGAGAAGGAGAAGGATAAGGAGAAGGAGAAGGAGAAGGATAAGGAGAAGCAGCAGGAGAAGCAGAAGGAGAAGGAGAAAAAGCAGCAGAAAAAGAAGGAGGAGAAGAAGAAGGGAAAGGGGAAGGAGAAGCAGAAGAAGAAGAAGGAGAACGAGAAGCTGAAGAAGGAGAAGGAGAAGGAGAAGAAGAAGGAGAAGGGGGAGAAGAAGAAGAAGGAGAAGGAGAAGGGGAAGTAGAAGAAGAAGGAGAAAGAGAAGAAGAAGGAGAAGGAGAAGAAGGAGAAGGATAAGCAGAAGGATAAGAAGAAGGAGAGGCCGAAGAAGAAGGTGAAGGAGAAGCAGAAGGAGAAGGTGAAGGAGAAGCAGAAGCAGAAGAGTAAGAAGAATGAGAAGAAGATGGAGAAGTAGAACGAGAAGGAGAAGAAGAAGGAGAAGCAGAACGAGACAGGGAATAGGAAGGCAAAGGAGAACGAGAAGGAGAAGTAGAAGGAGAAGGAGAAAAAAAAGGAGATGGAGAGGTAGAAGGGGAAGGAGAAGCAGAAGGAGATGGAGAACGAGAAGAAGAAATAGAAGAAGTAGGAGAAGAAGTCGGAGAAGAAGGAGCAGCAGAAGGAGAAGCAAAAGGAGAAGGAGAAGCAGGAGGAGAAGCAGTAGTAGAAGGAGAAGGAGAAGGAGAAGGAGAAGGAGAAGTAGAAGTAGTAGGAGATGGAGAAGGAGTAGGACAAGGAGAAGGACAAGGAGAAGCAAAAGTAGAAGGAGTAGGAGAAGGAGAAGGAGATGGAAAAGGAGAAGAAGAAGCAGAATAAGAAGCAAAAGTAGAAGGAGAAGCAGAAGAAGAAGAAGGAGAAGGAGAAGGAAAAGTAAAAGGGGAAGTAGAAGGAGAAGAAGAAGAGAAGTAGTAGAAGGGGAAACAGAAGAAGAAAAAGGAGAAGGAGAAGTAGAAGTTGAAGGAGAAGGAGAAGGAGAAGGAGAAGGAGAAGCAGAAAAAGAAGTAGAAGAAGAAGAAGGAGAAGGAGAAGCAGAAGGAGAAGGAGAAGCAGAAAAAGAAGTAGAAGAAGAAGAAGGAGAAGGGGAAGGAGAAGGAGAAGCAGAAGAAGGTGATGGAGAAGAAGAAGGAGAAGGGGAAGAAGAAGAAGAAGGTGAAGAAGAAGGAGAAGGAGAAGAGGGAAGGAGTAAAGGAGAAGAGGAAGGAGAAAGAGGTGAAGAAGGAGGACGAGAAGAAGGAGAAGGAGAAGCAGAAGCATAAGAAGAAGCAGAGGCAGAAGGAGAAGGAGATGGAGAACAGAACTAGAAGCAGAAGAAGAAGGAGATGCAGAATGAGATCAACAAGGAGAAGAGGAGGGAGAAGCAGAAGAAGAAGAAGATGTAGAATGAGAAGGAGAAGGAGAAAGAGAAGGAGACGAAGAAGGGTTAGCAAAAGAACAAGGAGAAGAAGTAGCAGAACCAGAAGGAGAAGGGGAAGAGGAAGGAGAAGGAGAAGCAGAAGGAGAAGGAGAAGCAAAAGGAGAAGAAAAAGGAGAAGGAGAAGGAGAAGAAGAAGTAGAAGGAGAAGTAGAAGGAGAAGGAGAATGAGAAGGAGAAGCGGAAGGAGAGGCAGAAGGAGAAGGAAAATAAGACGGAGAAAAAGAAGGAGAAGCAGAAGAAGAAGAAGGAGAAGGAGAAGAAGTAGGAGAAGAAGAAGGAGAAGGAGAAGGAGAAGAAGAAAGAGGAGAAGGAGAAGCAGAAGGAAAATGAAGGAGTAGAAGAAGAAGGAGAAATAGAACGAGAAGGAGAAGAAGATGGAAAAGTAGAACTAGAAGGAGAAGCAAAACGAGAAAGAGAGGGAGAAGGAGAAGCAAAATGAGAAGGTTGCAGAAGGAGAAGGTGAAAAAGATGAAGATGGAGAGGAAGAAGGAGAAGGAGAAACAAAAGGAGAAGGAGAAGTAGAAGGAGAAGGATAAGGATAAGGAGAAGGGGAAGGAGAAGAAGAAGGAGACGGAGAAGCAGAAGGAGAAGGAGAAGGTGAAGGTGAAGTAGAAGAAGTAGGAGATGGAGATGGTAAGGAGATGGAGAAGGAGATGGAGAAGGAGAAGGAGAAGCAGAAGGAGAAGGAGAAGGAGAAGGAGAAGGAGAAGAGGAAGGAGAAGCAGAAGAAGAAGATGGTGAAGGAGAAGAAGAAGGAGAAGGAGAAGTAGAAGAAGAAGGAGAAGAAGAAGGAGAAGAAGAAGGAGAAGGAGAACAAGGAGAAGGATAAGGAGAAGCAAAAGCAGAAGGAGAAGGAGAAGGAGAAAGAGAAGGAGAAGAAGAAGCAAAACAAGAAGAGGAAGCATAAGTAGAAGGAGAAGCAAAAGAAGAAGAAGGAGAAGGAGAAGGAGAAGGAGAAGGGGAAGCAGAAGGAGAAGGAGAAGGAGAAGGAAAAGGAGAAGTAGAAAGAGAAGGAGAAGGAAAAGGAGAAGTAGAAGGAGACGAAGAAGCAAAAGAAGAAGCAGAAGAAGAAGAAGAAGGAGAAATAGAAGAAGAAGGAGAAGGAGAAGGATAAGGAGAAGGAGAAGGAGAAGGAGAAGCAGCAGGAGAAGGAGAAGGAGAAGGAGAAGAAGCAGCAGAAAAAGAAGCAAAAGAAGAAGAATGGAAAGGGGAAGGAGAAGCAGAAGAAGAAGAAAGAGAAGGAGAAGGAGAAGAAGAAGGAGAAGGGGAAGAAGAAGAAGAAGAAGGAGAAGGAGAAGAAGGAGAAGGATAAGTAGAAGGAGAAGAAGAAGGAGAGGCCGAAGGAGAAGGAGATGGAGAAGCAGAAGGATAATGAGATGCAGAACAGAACTAGAAGTAGAAGAAGAAGGAGAAGCAGAGGTAGAAGGATAAGGAGAAGCAAAAGAGTAAGAAGAATGAGAAGAAGATGGAGAAGCAGAACGAGAAAGAGAAGAAGAAGGCAAAGGAGAACGAGAAGGAGAAAAAGAAGGAGATGGAGAGGTAGAAGGGGAAGGAGAAGCAGAAGGAGATGGAGAACGAGAAGAAGAAACAGAAGAAGTAGGAGAAGGAGAAGGAGAAGAAGATGGAGAAGGAGGAGAAGCAAAAGGAGAAGGAGAAGCAGGAGGTGAAGCAGTAGCAGAAGGAGAAGGAGAAGGAGAAGTAGAAGTAGTAGGAGATGGAGAAGGAGTAGGAGAAGGAGAAGGACAGGGAGAAGCAAAAGTAGAAGGAGAAGGAGAAGGAGAAGGAGAAGGACAGGGAGAAGCAAAAGTAGAAGGAGAAGGAGAAGGAGAAGGAGAAGGAAAAGGAGAAGAAGAAGCAGAATAAGAAGCAAAAGTAGAAGGAGAAGCAGAAGAAGAAGAAGGAGAAGGAGAAGGAGAAGGAGAAGGAGAAGGAGAAGGAGACGGAGAATGAGAAGGAGAAGGAGAAGGGGAAGCAGAAGGAGAAGGAAAAGGAGAAGTAGAAGGAGAAGAAGAAGCAAAAGAAGCAGAAGAAGAAGAAGAAGTAGAAGGGGAAGCAGAAGAAGAAGAAGGAGAAGGAGAAGCAAAAGGAGAAGGAGAAGCAAAAGTTGAAGGAGAAGGAGAAGGAGAAGAAGATGCAGAAAAAGAAGTAGAAGAAGAAGAAGGAGAAGGTGAAAGAGAAGCGGAAGAAGAAGAAGGTGATGGAGAAGAAGAAGGAGAAGGGGAAGAAGAAGAAGAAGGTGAAGAAGAAGGAGAAGGAGAAGAGGGAAGGAGTAAAGGAAGGAGAAGAGGAAGGAGAAAGAGATGAAGAAGGAGAAGGAAAAGAAGGAGAAGCAGAGGCAGAAGGAGAAGGAGATGGAGAACAGAACTAGAAGCATAAGAAGAAGGAGATGCAGAATAAGATCAAGAAGGAGAAGGAGAAAGAGATGGAGAAGCAGAAGAAGAAACTGAAAAAGAAGTAGATGGAGAAGAAGATGAAGAAGAGGAAGAAGCAGTAGGAGAAGAGGAAGGAGAAGTAGAAGAAGAAGACAGAGAATGAGAAGGAGAAGGAGAATGAATGAGAAGGAGAAGGAGAAGGAGATGGAGAAGGAGAAGGAGAGGGAGAAGGAGAAGGAGAGGGAGAAGGAGAAGGATAAGGGGAAGCAGAAGGAGAAGGAAAAGGAGAAGGAAAAGGAGAAGTAGAAGGAGAAGAAGAAGCGAAAGAAGCAGAAGAAGAAGAAGAAGAAGTAGAAGGGAAAGCAGAAGAAGAAGAAGGAGATGGAGAAGAAGAAGGAGAAGGACAAGGACAAGGACAAGGAGAAGAAGAAGGAGAAGGAGAAGGACAAGGACAAGGAGAATAAGAAGGAGAAGGAGAAGGACAAGGACAAGGAGAATAAGAAGGAGAAGGAGAAGGAGAAGGAGGGGAAGGAGAAGCAAAAGGAGAAGGAGAAGGAGAAGGAGAAGCAGAAGGAGAAGGAGAAGCTGAAGTTGAAGGAGAAGGAGAAGGAGAAGAAGGAGAAGGATATGGAGAAGCAAAAGCAGAAGGAGAAGGAGAAGGAGAAGGAGAAGGAGAAGGAGAAGAAGAAGGATATGGAGAAGCAAAACAAGAAGAAGAAGCAGAAGTTGAAGGAGAAGCAGAAGAAGAAGGAGGAGAAGGAGAACGAAAAGGAGAAGGAGAAGGGGAAGCAGAAGGAGAAGGAGAAGGAGAAGGAAAAGGAGAAGTAGAAGGAGAAGAAGAAGCAAAAGAAGAAGCAGAAGAAGAAGAAAAGGTAGAAGGGGAAGCAGAAGAAGAAGAAGGAGAAGGAGAAGAAGAAGATGAAGAAGAAGAAGGAGAAGGAGAAGGAGAAGGAGAAGCTGAAGGAGAAGCAGAAGGAGAAGGAGAAGGAGAAGAAGCAGCAGAAAAATAAGCAAAAGAAGAAGAAGGGAAAGGGGAATGAGAAGCAGAAGAAGGAGAAGGAGAAGGAGAAGAAGAAGGAGAAGGGGAAGAAGAAGGAGAAGGAGAAGAAGAAGGAGAAGGAGAAGTGGAAGTAGAAGAAGAAGGAGAAAGAGAAGAAGAAGGAGAAGGAGAAGAGGAAGTAGAAGAAGAAGGAGAAAGAGAAGAAGAAGGAGAAGGAGAAGAAGGAGAAGGAGAAGCAGAAGGAGAAGAAGAAGGAGAGGCCGAAGGAGAAGGAGAATGAGATGCAGAACAGAACTAGAAGTAGAAGAAGAAGGAGAAGCAGAGGGAGAAGGATAAGGAGAAGCAGAAGAGTAAGAAGAATGAGAAGAAGAAGGAGAAGCAGAACGAGAAGGAGAAGAAGAAGGAGAAGCAGAACGAGAAAGAGAAGAAAAGGCAAAGGAGAATGAGAAGGAGAAGTAGAAGGAGAAGGGAAAAAGAAGGAGATGGAGAGGTAGAAGGGGAAGGAGTAGCAGAAGGAGATGGAGAAGGAGAAGAAGAAACATAAGAAGTAGGAGAAGGAGAAGGAGAAGAAGATGGAGAAGAAGAAGGAGAAGTAGAAGGAGAAGGGAAAAAGAAGGAGATGGAGAGGTAGAAGGGGAAGGAGTAGCAGAAGGAGATGGAGAAGGAGAAGAAGAAACAGAAGAAGTAGGAGAAGGAGAAGGAGAAGAAGATGGAGAAGAAGAAGGAGAAGCAAAAGGAGAAGCAAAAGGAGAAGGAGAACCAGGAGGAGAAGCAGTAGCAGAAGGAGAAGGAGAAGGAGAAGTAGAAGTAGTAGGAGATGGAGAAGGAGTAGGAGAAGGAGAAGGAGAAGGAGAAGAAGATAAGTGGGGCAGAATGCGAAGTGTAGGAGATGAAGGCAATAAGAAATAAGGAGAAGATATGGGAAGAAACTCTCAGATTCTTATTACCAAAGTATAGGATCGGGTGTTACAATGGTCTCTTCTCTTAAACTTCTTGTGTGTTCTTATTGATGTTGAACCCCTCCTTTTATAGAGGGAATGCTAAGCGCTGAGCTAAGCGCTTACATAATCTTGCTATAGTAGGCTCGTGATGCTACACTGTACAGTGCTATGCTACAGTGCTAAGCGCTAAGCTATGCACTTACATCATGCTACAGTAGGCACGGGATGCTACAGTGCTATAGTTCATCTTTACAGCTTGAGTAGTATGCCTACAGGTTGTCCTTCTACCACCACATGGGTACGACCGTTCTGTATTAAAGTCGTAATGAACACATGTGATGCTACAGGAGACAACTCAGGGATTGCTACTGGTCACCATCACCGTCACCGTCACCGTCACCATCCGTTTCTCCCACCACGCTTCCAAAGGCGGGTGGATAGTGAAAGATTGCTGGTGTGGGAGACAGCATCTTGGACTAGGCGGGTAGCAGTCTGGAGCTGCTGGTCGATCTGGGCAAGAGTAGGAGACCATGTTGCCCAGAATGATCCTGCTTGCTCAGTCTTTGGCACTCGGCCAGCTTGATTGAGTGGAGAGCGCGGAATTAATTGAGGGCTGAGATGGCTGCTGCTGCTGTTGTGGGCCTGGTGTTATCGCCCACTGGGATTTCAGGGAACTGTGTAGCTGCATCAACACTTGGGATAGCTGTTGTTGTGCTGATGCGCTTGAGGCCGCCTATACCTCCTGTGTTGCTGTGGCTGCAAGTTCCAGGGCACTGAGTCCTTCTGCCGCTGGCCATCTTGCATAGACTAAGTAGGAAATTAAGCGGGACAAAGCATCAGCAAGCTGATTATCTTTGCCGTCAATGTGTTCAAAATGTACTGGGATACCGATCCCAGTGATATAGTCTGTGAAAGCCATCCAGCGCACTCTAGAGGGCTTATGGTTTGGAGACTTGTTAAAGAAGCTAATAATAGCTTGGCAATCAGTTCTGATAGTCAATTCCTTTTTGTCTAAGTAGTAGATCTTCAATACCTCCAAGGAATTCATTACCGCATGAATCTCCGCATCGATAGTCGATTTAAGGGGGTTAAATTTGCCGCTTGCATAGGCACAAACATGTTCCATGGATTTAGGATCATATTTGTGCGGCTTCCATTTGCAGATGCCCCCCCATCCCTCCATGCAGCCATCTATTTCTAGCAGGATGTAGCTTTCTGTGGGAGGTACTTCTAAATTTGGCAGCTGCTGGACCAATTGCTTGATTTGGTCCACGAGGGCCCAGTCTTGTTGGTTCATTTTCTTGTCACCAGTTGGGCTGGTCTTTGCGTAGAGTAGGCCGAGGAGCCTACCCAAGTTGGGAATATAATTCCTGGCATAGTTGAGAATGCCTAACCAGGAACGGAGTCCTTTCTTTGTCATCAGGGCTTGATTTTGGACCTCGGTAATCTTTTTAATGATATGAGGCTGTAGCTTGATTCTTCGATTACCGATGATGGCACCGAGGAACTCCACTTCTGACACTGCTATCTTCATTTTTGAGGGGCTTAGGACAAGCCCATGTTCTTCACATATGTTGAGCATAATATTGAGGTGCTTAGCATGCTCCTCCTCAGTCTAGGAAAAGACTAAGATATCGTTAATATAGACTGCAATAAAATCCTCCATACCTTTGAAGCAGAAGTCCATTTTGCGCTGGAAGACGGAGGGGGCATTCTTTAGTCTGAACGGCATGACTAACCATTCATATAGCCCGGTAGGAACCCAGAAAGCAGTCCATTCGACGGAGTTCGGGTGCATAGCGACCTGATGAAAACCACTTTTCAGGTCAAACTTTGAGTAAATCTTGCTATTGCTTACCCGTCTCAGAATAGTGTTAATTCCAGGGAGGCTGTATTGATCTTTATTAGTAAGATCATTAAGGCATTTATAGTTGAAAACCATTCTTTCTTTGCCCTTCACCTCCTTGCCGGTGGCAGGATCAACGGTCATTCCTGAATTGACGATGATAGCAGTTGTCCTGTGTCGACTCTTGCTTGGTTGAATGACACCTAGGTTTAGCAAGGACTCCACATGTCTTTTGAATGCGTCCTGCAATTGTGGCGTAACATGCTTCAGTGGTCGGTCTTCAATGATGAAGTCCGAATTCTTAATGTCCAGATAGCAGATCACTTTATTCTTCGCCCAATATCTAAGTGGGTCTTCCCCGATGAATCCAGCTTTCCTCAGCCTAGTTATTGTTGACTGAAATCTTTGGAGGAAGGATTCCCTGCTAACGCCCATGTTGTAGTATACTGCCCGCTGGATGTCGATGTACTCGTCCTCCTCCAACTCCAGCTCTTCTACGGCAGCAGTTACTGATGCTGTAGGAGAAGTGCTAATGACGGTTAGGTTCTTATAGCAAGTAACGATATTACCTTCTATCCGGACTCCTCCTTGGATGGCCTTTATAAAGTTGCATCCGATGATCATCTGGATGCCATCGCCCAGTTCCATTTTGAAACTATATGTATAGGAAATTCTGAAGATATTATCTCCGATGTGCATCTTTCCTCCCTTAAGCCTTTTATCAGCCGTTTGTCTTGAATTGATTCCGCTGAAATGTACAATGAAGCTATTTGATTCTAATGCCTCCTTTGGTACCGCTGACTCATCAATGCAGCAGGTAGTGGCCCCGATATCCAGTATTGCCCGTACTCTGGTCTTGGGAACATTAGGGATCTCTAATTCAACGATCATATTGTAAAGCATATTTTTTACCAGTTTTGGTCCAGACACTGGTTGACTTGTTCCCTCGGTTGCTGTTTTGAAAATGCTCTCCTGGAAGAGGACATTGGTGCATTCTTGTTCCTCTGCCTCCGATGCTCCCTTGCTTTTGCCAAGTTCCTCATAATCCTTCTGCAAGCTTTTCTCAAGCTCTAGCTCTTGATCTTTCTGCTTGTAGAACTCCACTTCTCGTCTCAGGTGCTCGATCTCCCCTTCACACCAGGAAATGTAAGACTGTTTCTCCTGAATCAACTTCTGGGGGGGGGAGGGGGAAATGGCGCTGGTGGGGCTGGTGTGACTGGCACTGCTGTTTTGAAGTAATATGGCCCGCACAAGTTGCAGGCGGTAACTTTGCAGATGGGGCAGTGGATCCTCGCCCGTTGCATAGTTTGCCTTTTGCAACATAGACACCTTTCTTCTTTGGGCTGTACAAAACTGTTATGCTGCCAAGTATGCAGACAATTTTCTTCAGAGTCAGGCAATATTACCTGAGGGCGGTATCCTCCGTCGATTTCCCCAAGCACATAAATACGTTCCTCCTGTATGAGGGGATTTAGGGAATTGTGGAGATCCTGAGTGTCTTCTCCTTCAGAGATGCTAAAGATAGCATCACTCTGCTCCTCCCCTTCATGTACAGAAATGAGGTCATAGTCATCTGGTACGTCGAGCTACTCGAAGATGGCAACTCTCTTTACGTTTCTCCGATCATTTGGGTACTCTCAGGCAAAATGCCCCTCATTGCCACATAGGTAGCACTTACACCGCTTGTTGCGTATAAGTGCTTCCTCCTTTCGCACGAACATGCGTATCATGTGGCTTCCCTCTATACATTTTTGCCCTTCGGACGCCATACTTCTTTTCTTTGGTGTAGTAGCCCGGTATCGGAATTTTACTGCAGAAGGAGAGGTCTTTGAGAGACCTTCTGAAAGCAGCATCTTTGCATTCGTCTTTCAAATACCTGTAAGCGAATAAAATTCTGGGCATTACACCTACAATAACCCCAGGGTATTTTTTGTCAAAGGCTTCCTTCATTCGCCTGCCGAGTTCGCCGGGCATCTTCATCCAGAACTTTTCGGACAGGTCATTGCCAATGTATAATCTCCTTGTCTTTGTGGCCAGCCTTAGGTAATCGTTCATGTAGAGGAGAATATCTTTCATGCTTCCGCATGAAAGCCTTTCAAGGTCTCAGTATGCAGCATCCTGAGTCAGGGTTGATCCCTGGGTAGGGTCTTCGAGAGAGAACACCCTTCTTATCTGAGAGAGAATGTTTTGGGTACCTTCCCTCCCTTCGCCAGAGTCAATAAGGGCCTGGTACTCCTCCCCGTACTGCATCCGCCATTGTACCCAGGTGATTCTTTCAACCTCACCCAAGAGATTCTCCCATATACTCCATTTTGTCTCTGGTGTCAGTGAATCCTTGGCTTGCAATATGATTTCGTGTGATGGATTCCCACCGGGAAAAGGCGTCCTCAAAGAGGCCTAGCTGCTCGGGAATCACGAACATGGCTCCCCCATTTTGCTGTGCTGATGGGAGTGTCCACATTTCATTGTTAAAGCCTCCCTTGAACTTTCCTCGACTCCTCTGTTCAAATGTAGGCGCCACTCGGGAAGTTGAGGGGGCGATGTTTGTTGCTGCTGGGTAACTTGGAGGACCCATCGCCGTATCAACAGGGGGGTCTATACGGGTGATGAGGAGATGCCGCTGAAGTGACAGTGCTTGCGCACAGCTGTTCAGACAGCCTTCTTAGAGACAGGTACTCCATCTCAGGTTCCTCCTCAGCCTCATATCCTGTTGCAATGATGTTAGAAACACAAGGAAGGCAGGGGTTACTTCCCTGAAGAGGAAGGGGGTTGATGAATTCCTCTTCATCATCCTCGTCAGGATATACATCCCATTTTGTGGCTTGGGACGGGTAGTCAAGCTCTCCTTCAGCGCACTACTGATGCTGAAGTTGATCGAAGTAGCTTTCGCCACTTCCCTCTTCCTCTTGTTCTTCTTCCTCTGTCAGGATATATACATCCCATAAGTGGGTAGGAATGCGAAGTGTAGGAGATGAAGGCAATAAGAAATAAGGAGAAGATATGGGAAGAAACTCTCAGATTTTTATTACCAAAGTATAGGATCGGGTGTTACAATGGTCTCTTCTCTTAAACTACTTGTGTGTTCTTATTGATGCGGAACCCCTCCTTTTATAGAGGGCATGCTGAGCGCTGACCTAAGCGCTTACATAATCTTGCTATAGTAGGCTAGTGATGCTACAGTGTAAGGCTCATGATGCTACAGTGTATGCTACAGGAGAAGGAGAAGGAAAAGGAGAAGGAGAAGGAGAAGGAGAAGGAGAAGGAGAAGGAGGAGGAGAATAAAAAGCAGAAGAAGAAGCAGAAGAAGAAGAAGAAGAAGAAGAAGAAGAAGAAGAAGGAGAAGGAGAAGCAGAAGAAGGAGAAGGAGAAGCAGAAGAAGAAGAAGGAGAAGGAGAAGAAGACAGAGAAGGAGAAGGAGAAGGAGAAGGAGAAGCAGAAGGAGAAGGAGAAGGGGAAGCAAAAGGAGAAGCAGAACAATAAGAAGAATAAGATACAGATGGAGAAGCAGAACAAGAAGAAGAGGAAGAAGTAGAAGGAGAAGCAGAAGAAGGAGAAGGAGAAGGAGAAGCAAAAGGAGAAGAAGAAGGAGAAGCAAAAGGAGAAGGAGAAGCAGAATGAGAAGGAGAAGGAGCAGCAGAAGGAAAAGAAGAAGTAGAAGCAGAACAAGATGGAGAAGAAGAAGGAGAAGCAGAATGAGATGGAGAAGAAGAAGCAGAAGCAGAAAGAGAAAGTTGCAAAAGGAGAAGGAGAAAACGAAGGAGATGGAGAGGAAGAAGGAGAACGAGAAGCAGAAGGAGAAGATGTAGAAGGAGAAGGAGAAGGAGAAGGAGAAGAGGAAGGAGAAGAACAAACAGAAGCAGAAGGAGAAGCAGAAGGAGAAGAACAAATAGTAGAAGATGGAGATGGAGAAGGAGAAGGAGAAGGAGAAGGAGATGGAGAAGGAGAAGCAGAAGAGGAAGGAGAAGAACAAACAGAAGCAGAAGGAGAAGAACAAACAGTAGAAGATGGAGATGGAGAAGGAGAAGGAGAAGCAGTAGCTGAAGGAGAAGTAGAAGGAGAAGCAGAAGAAGAAGATGGAGAAGGAGAAGCAGAAGTAGAAGGAGAAGGAGAAGAAGAAGGAGAAGAAGAAGGAGAAGAAGAAGGAGAAGGATAATGATAAGGAGAAGCAAAAGCAGAAGGAGAAGGAAAAGGTGAAGGAGAAGGAGAAGGAGGAGAAGAAGCAGAAGAAGAAGCAGAACATGAAGAAGAAGAGGAAGGAAAAGGAGAAGGAGAAGGAGAAGAAGATGGAGAAGCAAAAGGAGAACGAGAAATAGAAGGAGAAGGTGAAGGAGAAGAATAAGGAGAAGAAGAAGGAGAAGCAGAACGGGACGGAGAAGAAGAAGGAGAAGAAGAAGGAGAAGGAGAACGAGAAGGAGAAGCAGAATGAGAAGGAGAAGGAGAAGGAGAAAAAGAAGGAGATGGAGAGGAAGAAGGAGAAGGAGAAGCAGAAGGAGTAGGAGAAGTAAAAGGAGAATGAGAACGATAATAATAATAATAATAATAATAATAATAATAATAATAATAAGAAGAAGAAGAAGAAGAAGAGGGAAGAAGTAAAGGATGGAGAAGAGGAAGGAGAAAGAGATGAAGAAGGAGAAGGAGAAGCAGAAGCAGAAGCAGAAGAAGAAGCTGAGGCAGAAGAAGAAGGAGATGGAGATCAGAATTAGAGGCAGAAGAAGAAGGAGATTGATGTAGGACACTCAAAGGAAGTTCAAGAATATCAAAAGAAGCTAATTCAGAAGTCAAGGGGACATGACAAATGATTTGATTCACTCTTCTATTTAAACTTAGGATTTACCTTACTTAGTACCTTTCTATCTTTAAAATTCTCTTTATTATGATGTCTTAGGTCTTATTCTCGGATTCCACCAACCCAAGACCAATTTTGGACTGAATCCTATTCAGTTTAGGACTTGGGAAGGATGAATCTTTATTTAGGATTTTATTTTCGTAGGTTAACTTCTTTAGAACTTCTACCAACCCAATTAATGGGTTTAAACTGAGTTATATTCAGTTTAGGACTTGGGAAGCCAGAAACTTACTCAAATTGGATTTCTGGTATTTGTATAAATAGGCCTTCAGTCCTATGGACGGGAGACAACTTTTATTCTCAATAAGTTCTACTTTAGTGAATTTTCTCTCTTCCTTGTGGATTCAAGGAATTCGTAACAGAGGCAACGGTGCTTTCCTCGTCTACCACGCTTGTTGCTACGTCAAGTGGTATCAGAGCCACTCCGCACCTTTTGATTGATGTGGGCTAGCTTAGCGAGGACGCTAAGCCCTTGAGGGGGGGGAGATTGTAAGGCCCGGTGGGGCCAGTGGGCCAGTGGGCCAGTAGGCAGGCAATGGGCTTGTAACTGGTAGCAGTTGTCTTTAGTCCCACATCGACAAAGTGTTGGAGTTGAGACTGGGCTAAATATGATGACTGCCATAGACCCAACAACGAGGCCTTTTCCCAGGGAACTGGGAAAAACAAAATCCTGGAGTCGGGTGGGCCGCGGGCCACAGACGCCCAGGAACAATATCGTGCTGGGTCGGGGGCGTCACATAGTGGTATCAGAGCGAGGCTCTCCTTGCTTAATGTCTAACGATGATGCAACCAGCAGCAACCCTAGGGACGGTGCTCCTATGGGTAATCACATCAGCTGTGAGTATTTTGATTCGACCATGGAGGCAATCCAAAACTCAATTGCAAGGTTGATGCTGAGGATGGATCAACTTGAAGGCCTGAATCAACCACGTCGATGGATCGATGAAGTGACTCGCGATCCAATTGGTCGAGGAAAGGCTCCGCAAGTGAATCCAAAGGGTTTACAAATCCTTGAAAATTCCAGCGATGAAGAAGTTGAAGAAATCCTTCACCGACCAGTTTCTGAGCATGATAGACGTCATGATTTTCGCTTGAAGATTGATCTCCCATCTTTCAATGGCCAACTTCAGATCGAAGATGTTCTCGATTGGCTTGCTGAAGTGGAACGGTTCTTCGACTACATGGAGATTCCAGATTCGAAGAAAGTGAAGCTTGTTGCTTACCGACTCAAGGGGGGTGCATCAGCATGGTGGGAACGCATCCAGTTGGAAAGGACACACCAAAATAAAGCTCCAATTCAAGCATGGCCA
>RXID01017132.1:5000-13582 GCA_005019695.1 Trichopus zeylanicus subsp. travancoricus
TACTACTACTCCTATTACCACTACTCCTCCTCCTACTACTACTACGACTACAACTATTCCTACTCCTACTCCAACACCTATTGCTACCACAACTACTAGTACTGCTGCTACTACTACTCCCACAACTACAACTGCTACTACTACTCCTACTACAAGTCCTACTACAACAACTTCTACAACTACAACTATTATTACTACTAATACTACTACTACTACAACAACAACTACTAATGTTACTATTGGTATTGCTACTACTACTCCTATTCCTACTACTATGAGAACAACTACTACTATGACTACTACTAGAACTACAACTACTATTATTACTACTACTACCTCTACTGCCATTTCAACGCCTTCTACTACTACTGCTACTCCTACTACTTCTACTACTCCTACTACTACTACTACTACTACGACCACTACTATACCTACTCCTACTCCAACTCCTACTGCTACTACATCTACTAGTACTGCTGCTACCATAACTCCAACAACTGCAACTCCCACTACTACTCCTACACCAACTCCTACTGCTACTACAATGACTAGTACTGTTGCAACCACTGCTCCAACAACTACAACTACAACTCCTACTACAAGTCCTATTACTATAACTACTACAACAACTACTACTATTCCTACTACTACTTCTACTACAACTACTACTACTACTACAGTAACAACTACTACTACAACTACTACTGCTACTGCTACTACTACTAGTACTACTACTCATATTACTAACAATACTAGCACCATTACTTCTACGACTACTACTATTACTACTATTATGCTTACCACTTCTAGTACTACCACTACTATTTCAACTAGTACTACTACTACTACTAGTACTACTGCTCATATTACTAACAATACTAGCACCATTACTTCTACGACTACTACTATTACAACTATTATGCTTACCACTTCTAGTACTACCACTACTATTTCAACTAGTACTACTACTACTAGTACTGCCCCTACTTCAAAAACTACTTCTACTACTACCCCTACAAGTTGTACTACAACTACTACAACTCCTGCTATAACTCCAACTCCGACTCCAACTCCTAGTACTACTCCTACTTCTACCACTACTAGAACCACTACTACTATGACTGCCCCAACTCCAACTCATACTACTAATCCAATTAATACTACTTCTACTACTACTGAAACTATGAATAGTACTACTAGTGCTCCTACTAATGCTACTGCAGCTGGTACATCTACAACTGTAATTTCTACTATTACTACATCAGTAACTACTACTACTACAACTCCTACTCCTACTACTGCTACAACTACTACCACTACAAACCCTACTACAACTCCTACTTAAACTACTCCACCTGCTATTACTACTACTCCTACTCCCACTGCCGCTACTACTACTACTACTACAAACCCTACTACTACTACTCCTACTCAAACTCCTACTCTTGCTATTACTACTACTACTAGTACAACTACAACAAGAAGAACAAACACTAGTACTCTTACTATACTACTGCTACTATTAATCCTAACAATCTTAGTACTACTACTACTGCTACTACTACTACAAATACTACTATACCTACTACTACTACTACTACTACTACTATTACTCCTAACACACCTACAACGTAAACTACTACTACTCCCACTACTACTACTACTACTACACTATTACTACGACTACTACTGCTACTACTACTACTACTACTATTACCATAACTACTACTACTACTACTACTACTACTACTACTACTACTACTACTACTACTACTACTACTATTATTATTATTACTACTACTCCCACTACTACCACTACTCCTATTGCCACTACTCGTACTACTACGCGTTCTAATAAAACTACTCCAAACACTCCTACTACAAAGTACTATTATGATGTCTACTACTGCTATCGCTACTCCTACTTCTACTACTACTACTACTACTACTATAGATACTGCTACTGCTACTACTATTGCTGCTACTACTATTACTACTACCATAACTACTACTACTACAACTTCTACTACTACAACTACTACTATTACTACTACTACTACTATTACTATTATTATTACTACTACTACTACTACTGTTGTTGTTGCTGCTGCTACTACTTCTACTACTAGTATAATTGCTACTATTACTACTCCTACAACTAATGGAACTACTACTACTAATACTAACACTACTCCTACTACTACTACTAGTACTGCTACTAATACTAACGCCCTACTACTTCTACCACTACAACTAATACTACTTTTACTACTCTACTACTACCAATACTCCTGGCACTCGCACTCCTACAACTTCTATAACTATGACTCCAACTCCGACTACTGCTAATACAACAAAAACTACTACTACTGCTACTACTACTACTATTTTGCCAACTCTTACTGCAACTACTACTACTCCTACTACTACTACTACCACTACTACTCGTACTAATCCTACTACAACTACTATTGCAACAACTGCTGCTACTACTGCTGCTGCTGCGGCTACTGCTACTGCGGCTGCTATTACTAATACTACTACTATTACTACTAATAATACTACTAGTCCTACTACTGCTACTATCACTACTACTATTGCTACATAGAATACTACTACATTACTAGTAGTACAACTGCTACTGCTACTACTCCTTCCATAACTACTAATTCTACTACTATAGTGAAAACTACTACTGCGACAAAAGCAGCAGCAGTAGTGGCAGTAATACTAGAAGTAGTAGTAGTAGTAGTCTTAGCAGTAGTTCTAGTAGTAGTAGCAGCGCTAGTGGTAGTAGTATGAGTAGTAGTAGGAGTAGTAGTGGTAGTAGTAGTAATAGTAGTAGTAGTGTAGTAGTAGTAATAGTAGTTGTTGTAGCAATCGTACTAGTAGTTGTACTAACAGTAGTTGTAGTAGAAGTAGTAGTAGTAGTAATACGAGTAGTTGTAGTAGTAGTCATCGCAATAGCAGTAGTAGTAGTAGTGGAGGTGGTGGTGGTTATAGTAGTTGTAGTTGTTGTTGTTGTTGTATTAGAAGTAGTAGGAGTTGGTGTAGGAGTATTAGTTGTAGTAGTAGTCATTGTAGTAGTAGTTGTTGTAGTTGTGGTGTAGTAACCTAGTAGCAGTACTAGTAGAGGTAGTAATAGAAGTAGTAGTTGCACTAGCAGTAATTATTGTAGTAGTAGTACTAGTAGCATAGGTAGTAGTTGGAGGAGGTGTAGTAGCAGTGGTAGTTGTTGTTGTTGTAGCAGTAATAGCAGTAGTTGTAGTAGTGGCAGTAGCTGTAGTAGTTGTAGTAGTTGTAGCAGTAGTAGAAGTCATATCTATAGTAGTAGTAGTAGTAGGTGTAGTAGTAGTTGTTGTAGCAATGGTAGTGGTAGAAGTAGTAGTAGATGTAGTTGTTGTATTAGTCGAAGTAGTATTAGTAGCAACATTAGTAGTTGTAATAGCAGCAAGAGTACGAGTAGTAGTAGTAGGAGAAGTTTTAGTAGTTGTAGTAGTAGTGATAGTAGTAGTAGTAGTCGTAGTAGTAATAGTAGTAGTAGCAGTCATAAGAGTAGTAGTAGAAGTAGTAACAATGGTTGTAGTAGTAGGTGGAATAGTAGTAGCAGTAGCAGTAGTAGTAGCTGTAATAGGTGTTGCTGTAGTAGTAGTTGTAGTAGTACTAGTAGTAATTCGGGTAGTAGTTGGAGTAGTAGTAGTAGTAGTAGTAGTAGAAGAAGAAGTAGTAGTAGCAACAGTGGTTGTAATAGTAGGTGGAGGTGTAGTAGCAGCAGCAGTAGCAGTAGTAGTAGTTGTTGTTGTTGTAGTAGTCGTAGTAGTCACAGTAGTAGTAGTAAGTGTTTTAGTAGTAGTAGAAGTTGTAGCAGCAGCAGTAGTAGTAGTAATAGTATGAGTAGGAGTAGTAGCAATAGTAATAGCAGTACTGGTAGTAGTAGTAGCAGTAGGAGGAGTTGCAGTAGCAGTTGGAGTAGTAGTTGTAGTAGTAGGAGTAGTAGTAGTTGAAGTAGTAGTAGTAGTTGTTCTATTAGTAGTGGTAAAAGTTGTTGTTGTAGCTATAGTAGTAGGAGGAGGAGGAGTAGTAGTGGTAGGAGCAGTAGCAGTAGTAGTAGAAGTAGTAGTAGTAGTAGAAGTTGCCATAGTAGTATTGTTTATGGTAATACTAGTAGTAGTAGGAGTAGTTGTAGTATTAGTAGTAGTTGTTGTGGTATTAGAATAGTAACAGTAGCAGTAGTAGTAGTATTAGAGTTAGCAATAGAAGTAGTAGTTGCAATAATGGCAGTAGTAGTAGTAGTAGTATTAATAATAGTAGTTAATGTAGTAGTAGTAGTATTAGTGGAAGAAGTCGTAGTAGTTGTAGCGACTATTGTAGTAGTAGAAGTAGTAGTAGTAGGAGTAGTAGTAGTAGTAGCAGTAGCAGTTGTAGTAATAGAAGTAGTCGTAGTTGGAGTAGTAGCACTCATAGCAGTAGTACTAATAAGAGTAGTAGTATTAGCAGTAGTAGCAGTAGTAGTAGTCGTACTAAAAGTAGTAGTAGTAATTGTAGCAGAAGTAGCAGTAGTAGTAGCAGTATTTATAAAAGCATTAGCAGCAATAGTACTAGTAGTAGTTGGACTAGCAGAAACATTATTAGTAGTAGTAGTAGTAGTAGTAGTAGCAGTAGTACTCATAGTAGAAGAAGTAGTATTAGTAGAAGTAGTAGTAGTGTTTATAGTAGTTTCAATAGTGGTAGTTGTAGTAAGCGCAACAGTAGTAGTAGTAGTAGTACTAATAGTAGGAGCAGTAGCAGTAGTAGTATTAGTAATAGTTTCAGTACGCATAGCTGTAGTAGTAGCAGTAGTAGTAGTAGTAGGAGTAGCAGTTGTAGTAGCAGTAGTAGCAATAGCAATAGTTGCAATAGTCGTAGGAGTAGCAGTAGCAGTAGCAGTAGAGGTAATAGTAGTAGTTACAGCAGTAGTAGTAGTTGGTGAAGTAATATGAGTAGTTGTAGAATTTGTGGTGGTAGTAGTAGTAGTAGTCGTAGTAGTTTTTTGTGATAGTAGTTGTAATTGTAGTAGGTGCAGCCGTTGTAGTAGTAGTTGTACCAGTTGTAATTGTAGTAAAAGTAGTAGTAGTAGTAGTAGCAACAGCCGCTGTAGTAGCACTTAGACCAACGGTGGTAATAGTATACGTAGTCATTGTACGAGTAGCAGTAGATGTTGTAGTTGCAGCTACAGTAGTAGCAGTAGTAGAAGTTGTAGTAGCAACTGCAACAACAGCAGGATTAGGAGTAGCTGTAGTAGGAGCAAGAGTAGTAGTAGTAGTAGCAAGAGTAGTAATAGGTGTAAAAGTTGTAATAATACTAGTAATTGAAGTGATAGTAGAAGCAGTAGCAGTAGGAGAAGTGGTTGTAGTGGTAGGTGTAGGGATAGTAGTAGTAGTAGCCCAAGTAGTAGGAGTAGTAGTATTAATTCTACTGCAACTACTACTATTACTACTGCTACTGCTTCTAGTACTATTATTACTACCGCTGTTTCTTCTACTTCCACTACTACTACTATTGCCGCTATTAAGGCTACTACTGTTACAACTTCCACTACTACTACTACTACTGATACAACTTCCAAGGCTATTGCTACTATTGACGCTACTACTACTACTACTACTGCAACTTCTACTAATACTATTACTACTACTACTGCTTCTTATACAGCTACTGCTACTACTAATTCTACTATTTCAATAATTGCTAATACTAGTGATACTAGTACACCTGCAACAATAACAACTACTACTACTCCATCTTTTCCTACTATTATTATTATTACTGCAACTACAACAACAACAACAACAACTACTACTACTACTACTACTACTACTACTCTTACTACTGCTACTGCCACTACTGCTTCAACTACAACTGCTACTGCTACTACTACTACTACTACAGCTACTATAGCTATTACGGCAATTGCTATAGCTACTACTACAACTACCAGTGCTACTGCTACTACTCTTGCTAATACTACTGCTACGACTACAACTTGTACTACTGCAACCACTACTACTGCAACCACTACTACTGCTACAACTATAGCTACTACTACTGCTACTACTACTGCTACTATTGTTACTACTGCTACTACTGCTACCACTGCTACTTCTATGACTTCTCCTACTACTCCTATTAGTGCTAGTACTACTACTACTACAACAACTACAACTCCTAATACTACTACTATGACTACTTCTGCGACTGAAAATTCTACTACAACTAAAACTACTACTACAATCCTACTATTACCAATACTACTACTACTGATACTAATAGAATTACTACTACTACTACTATTACTATGATTACTACAACTTCTGCTACTACTGCAGCTACTTCTGCTATAACTTCTACAACAACTACTACCGCTACTGCTAGTGCTACTATTACTACTAGTTTTACTACTGCTACTATTACTGCCATGATGACTACTGCAACTGCTACTACTACTGCTACTACTGCTATTTCTGCTACTACTAGTGCTATTGTCTCAACCGCTACTACTACCAATATAATTGCTGCTATTACTTCTGCTACTACTGCTAGTACTATGACTACTCCTTCTCTGGCACCTATTCCTACTACTACTTTGATTACTACTACTTCGATTCCTACTGCTACTACTGCTGCTGCTGCAACTATTTTTGTTATTATTACTACTACTTCTCCTTCTGTTACTTCTATTACCACAACCACTCCTTTCACCCCCACTACTGCTACTACTACTACAACAACTACTACAATTACTACTATCATTACCTCTACTACTATTACTACTTCTACTACTGGTACTGCAAGTACTACTACAGTTGCTACTACAGCTGCTACTACTACTGCTGCTGCCACTGCGTCTACTACTACAACTCATATTTCTACTACTAATATTGCTACTAGTGCTACCACGACTACTACTGCTACTTTGAGTACTACTACTACTACTACTACTACTACTACTACTACTAGAACTACTACTATGACTACCACTACTACTACTTCTACTCCAACAACTATAGCCACCGCTGCTGCCACTGCTACTACTACTACTACTACTACTACTACTACTATTATTGCTATTATTATTGTTGCTACTGCTACCACTACTACTACTGCTGCTACAACTGTTGCTTTCGCTACTGCTACTACTAATACGGCTATTACTACTACTACTACTGAGATGGCTACTACAACTACAACTACTACTACGACTGCTGCTGTTGCAATTGCTGCTATAGCTACTAATACTATTACCCCTTATACATCTCCTACTCCTACTACTACTACTACTATTACTATTGTTGTTGTTGCTGCTACTACTACTATTGCTACTACTAATACTACTACTACTATTGATACTACTATTACTACTAGTACTACAACAACAACTACTACTACTACTACTATTGCTACTACTCATGCCACTACTATAACTACTGCTACTTCAACTGCAACCACTACCGGTACTCCTCCTACAGTAGCTGCTACTCCTACTACTATAACTACTACAACTTCTACAGCAAGAACTAGTGCTACTGCAACTACTTTTGCTACTACTACTACTACAACTGCCACTACTACTAGTACTACTACTACTATCACTACTACTAACCCTACCACAACAACAACTATTACTACTATGGCTACTAATGCTATTACTACAACTCCTTATAATACTATTATAGCTGCGAGCGCTGCTACTGCTACTACTACTACTACTATTACTACTGTTGTTGTTGTTGTTGTTGCTACAACAACAACTACTACTACAACTCCTCCTCCTCCTACTACTGCTACTGCTTCTACTGCTACTACCCTACTATAGCTTCTACTAGTACTGCTACTACTAGTAATAGTACTGCTGCTGCAACTGCTGCTAACACAACTACTACTACAACTACTACTACTGCTATTACAACTAATGCAGCTACTATTTCTTCTACTACTGCAGTTACTACTACTACGACTACGATTTTCACTACTATTAGTACTACTGTTGCTACTAGTATTACTACTATAGCTACTACTATTACTACTACTACTACTACTACTACTAATACTCCTATAATAACAACAACAACTTCTTCTACTATTGCTGCCACTACTACTGCAACTACTACAACTACTGCTACTGCTACTACAATTACTACAACTACTATCACTTCGACTACTGCTGCTCCTACTACTACAACTATAACTACTGCTACTACTACTTCAATTACTGTAGTAACTACTACAACTTCTACTGCTACTACTGCCACTACTACTGCTACTATGACTACAACTGCTACAATTACTACTACTACAACTACAACTACTTCTTTTGCTACCACTACTACTCCAACTACAACTACTTCTTTTGCTACCACTACTACTACTACACCAAATATTACTACTGCTACTACGGCAACTACTATCAACACTACCGCTACTACGACTACTATTGCTACTGCTACTACTACTGTTGCTGCTACTACTGCTATTGCAACTACTGCTAATACTACTGTTGCTGCTGCTACTCCAACTACTACTATGACTACTAATACTACTACTAC
>RXID01017133.1:0-10000 GCA_005019695.1 Trichopus zeylanicus subsp. travancoricus
AGTAGTAGGAGTAATAGTAGCAGCAAAAGTAGTAGTTGTAGTATAAGTTGTGGTAGTAGTAGAAGTAGTCACACTAGTAGTAGAAGTAATAGAAGTAGAAGTACTGGGAGTACTAGTATAATTTGTAGCAGCTGTAGTAGTTGTAGTACCAGTCGGCGTAGTAGTAATAGTAGTTGTAGCCATATTAGTAGCTACAAGAGCAACAGTAGTAGTAGTTGTAGTAGTGCCCGCAATAGTAGCAGTAGTAATTTTCGCAAAAGCAGCAATAGAAACTACAGTAGTAGTAGTTACAATAGTAGTAGTTGTTGTTTTTGTTGTAGAAGCAATAGCTATAGTATTGCTGGTGGTGGTACTACTAGTAGTAGTTGTAGCAGTAGTAGTAGTAGTGGTAGTAGTGGGGGTGGTAGTAGTGGTAGCAGTGGGACTAGTAGTTGGAATACGTGTGGGACAATGAATATTCGTTGGAGTAGTAGTCCTTGTAGTAGTATTAGTAGGAGTTGTAATTGTAGTTGTTGTTGTGGTAGGTGTAGCAATAGCAGTACTGGAGGTCATAGTAGTAGTAGTAGGAGGAGGAGGAGGAGTAGAAGTAGTAGTAATAGTAGCAGCAAGATTATTAGTTGTAGTAGTAGTGGTAGTAGTAGTCATAGTAATTGTACTAGTAGTAGTAGTAGTCGTCGTAGTAATATTTGTAGTAGTAGAAGTAGTACTGGAAGTAGTAATAGGAGTATTACTCATAGTAGTAGTAGTATAGTAATGGTAGTACTAGTACTAGTAGTAAAAGTCATAGTAGTGGTAATTATGGAAGTATTGGTTGGAGTAGCAGTAGTTATAGCAGTAGTACTAGTAATAGCATTAGCAGTAGTAGTAGTGGTAGTGGTAGTTGTAGAAGTACTAGTAGCAGTACTAGTAGCAGTATAAGTACTAGTAGCAGCAAACTAGCAGCAGCAGCAGTAGTAGTAGTAGTAGTAGTAGGATTTGTAGTAGCAGTAGTAGAAGTCGTAGTAATAATAGTAGTAGTTGTTGTTGTAGTACATGTAGTACAAGTAGTAGTAGTTGTCGTTGTTGTAGTAGTAGTAATAGTACTAGCAGCAGTAGGAGTAGTTGTAGCTGTAGTAGTAGTAACAGTAGAAGCAATAGTAGAAGTAGTGATAATAATAGTAGTAGTAGTAGTAGTAACAGTAGTTGTAGGAGGAGGAGGAGAAATAGTTGTAGTAGGAGTAGCCGTGGCAACAGCAGTAGTAGATGTATTAGTTGCAATAGCAGTAGTAGTAATAGCAATAGTAGTAGTAGTAGTGGCAGTAATTGCAAAGGTTGTAGTAATAGTAGCAGAAGCAGTAATTGGGGTAGTACTACAAGTAATAGGAGTAGTAGTAGCAATAGCAGTAGCGGAAGCAGTACCCGTAGCAGTGGAAGTAGAAGAAGCAATAGTAGTAGAAGTAGTAGCAGTGTAGTAGTTGTAGAAGTAGTAGTCGTTGCAGTAGTAGTAGTAGTGCACGCAATAGTAGTAGCAGTATATGTAGTAGTAGCAGCAGTAGTAGCAGTAGTACTTATAGTAGTAGTTGTTGTTGTCCTTCTTTTTGTTGTGGAAGTAGTACTGGTCATAGTAGCAGCAGTAGTAGTAGAAGTAGAAGAGGTAGTAGTAGTAGTAGAAGTAGTAGTAGTTGTTGTAGTATTAGTTATAGTAGCAGTGGTAGTAGGAATAGTAGCAATAGTAGTAGTTGTTGTTGTTGTTGTCGTCATCGTAGTAGTAGTAGTAGTAGTGGTAGTAGTACTAGTTGCAATAGTAGTAGTAGCACTAGAAGTAGAAGTAGTAATAGTTGCAGCAGTAGTAATAGCCGTAGTAGTAAAGCACTAGTAGGAGGAGTAGGTGTAGGGGTAGGTGTAGTAGTGGGAGTTGTAGTAGTAGTAGAAGTAGGAGTAGTAGTATGGGTAGCAACAAAAGTATTAGCAGTAGTTGCAGTAACAGTAGAAGTAGTACTAGTAGTCAGTGTAGTAGTAGTAGTAGTAGTAGTAGCTATAGAAGTTTTAGTAATAAGAGTAGCAGTAGCAGTAACGGTAGCAACAGTAGTAGTAGTAGTAGTAGTAGTAGTAGTAGTAGTAGTAGTAGTAGTAGTAGTAGTATCAGTAGTAGTAGTTTCAGTAGTAGTTATAGCCGTAGAAGTAGTAGTAGCAGTAGCAGTAGCAGTAGGAGCAAGAGTTGGAGTAGTAGTAGTTGTTGTTGTAGAAGTAGTAGTAGTAGCAGGGGTAGTTGTAGTAGTAGTAGGAGGAGGAGTTGTAGATGTGGAAGTAGTAGTTGTTGACTAGTAGTAGTAGTTGTTGTTGTAGTATTAGTAGTAATTGTAGTAGAAATATTAGCAATTAGAGTAGTAGTAGCAGCAATAGGAGTAGTTGAAGTTGTAGTAGTAGTAGGTGTATTAGCAGTTGCAGTAGTAGTTGCATTGGTAGTTATAGAAGTAGTAGTAGCAGCAGCAGTAGTTGTAGTGGGAGTAGTAGTTGTATCAATAGGAGTAGTTGTAGTAGTAATAGTACTATTACTTGTAGTAATTGTAGTAGCATTTGTGGTAGTAGTAGTAGTACTAATAGGAGCAGTAGGAGTAGTAGTTGTCGTAATATTGTACTAGTAGTCATAGTAGTAGTAGTAGTAGTAGTCGTAGTAATATTAGTAGTAGTAGAAGTAGTAGTAGTAATAGTTGTAGGAGTATTACTCATAGTAGTACTAGCAGTTGTAGCGGTAGTTGAAGTATAGCAGAAGTGGTATTGGTAGTAGTAGTAGTAATAGTCATAGTAGCAGTAATTATAGTAGTAGTAGTTGGAGTAGCAGTAGCATTAGTAGTAGTAGTAGTAGTAGTAGTAGTAGTAGTAGTAGTAGTAGTAGTAGTAGTAGTAGTAGTAGTAGTATTGTAGAAGTAGTAGCCGCAGTGATAGCAGCAGCAGTAGTACTAGTACTAGTAACACTAGTAGTTGTAGTAGAAGTAGTAGTAGAAGTAGTAGTCGTGGTACTAGTAGTAGTAATAGTAGTAGTAGGAGTAGGAGTAGCAGCAAAAGTCATATTAATAATAGTAGAAAGTAGTAGATGTAGTGGTAGTAGTAGTAGTGGTAGTAGTAGTTGTAGTCGTAGGCATAGTATTTGTAGTATTAGAAGTAGGAATAGTAGGGGTAGGAGTAGAAGTAGTTGGAGTAGTAGACGTAGTAGTAGTAGTAGTTGCAGTAATAGGAGTAGGAGTAGTTGTATCAGTAGTAGGAGTGAGAGTAGCTGTAGTAGTATTAGTAATAGTAACAGTAATATTAACAGTAATAGTATTAGTAATAGTAGTAACGGTAGTAAAAGTGGTAGTTGTAGTAGTAGTAGTAGTATTACGAGTAGTAGGAGTAGATGTAGTTGCAGTAGGAGTAGTAGTAGTTGGAGTAGTGGTAGTATTAGTAGTAGTAGTTGGAGTAGTGGTAGTATTAGTAGTAGTAGTAGCAGGAGCACTAGTAGTAGTAGCAATAGTAGTAGTAGTAGTAGTAGCGGTAGTAACAGTTGTAGAAATAATAGCAATAATAGTAGTAGTAGTAGTAGTAATAGTAATAGTAGTAGTAGTATTAATAGCAGTAGCAACACGAGTAGTAGAAGTTGTAGTAGTAGTAGAGGAAGTAGTAGCCATAGTAACAGTAGTAGCAGTAGTAGATGTAGTGTAGTAGCAGTAGTAGCAGTAGTAGTTGTAGTAGTAGCTGCTGTAGTAGCAGCAGTAGTAGCAGTGGTAGTACAAGTTGTTGTACTAGTAGTAGGAGTAGCAGTATTATTAGTAGTAGAAGCAACAATAGTAGTTGTAGTTGTAGTAGCAATAGGACTAGCAGTATGAGAAGCAACAAAAGTAGTAGCAGTAGTCACAGTAAGAGTGGAAGTAGTTGTGCTAGTCGGAGTAGTAGTAGTAGTTGTAACAGTGGCAACAGTAGTAGTTGTAGTAATAGGAGCAGTAGTGGTAGTATCAGTGGCAATAGTAGTAGTTGTAGTAGCAGCAGCAGCAGTAGTTTCCAGAATAGTAGTAGTAGTAGTGGTAGAAGTAGTAGTAGCAGTAGCAGTTGTTGTGTTAGTAGTTGTAGCAGTAAAAGTAGTATTAGGAGTAGCAGAAGGAGTAGGAGTTTGAGTAGTAGTAGCAGTTGTTGTTGTTGTTGTTGTAGTAGTAGTAGGAGGAGGAGGAGGAGTAGTAGTAGTAGCAATATGAGTAGTTGTAGTAGTAGTAATAGTAGTAGTAGTAGTATTAGCAGTAGGAGGAGTTGTTGTAGTACAAGGACGAGTAGTAGTATCAGTAATAGTTGTAGAAGTTGTAGTGGTGGCAGTAGTAGTAGTAGGAGTAGTAGTAGCACTAGTTGTAGTAGTAATAGTAGTAGTCGTAGTAGTAGTAGTGGTGGTAGTAGTAATTGTAGTAGTTGTTGGAGTAGTGGTTGTGCTTGTAGTAGTAGTCGTAGTTGCAGTGTACTAGTAGTAGCTACGGCTGCAGCAGCAGTAGCAGCAGTACTAGTAATAGGAGCGATCAGAGTAGTTGTAATAGTAATAGTAGTAGTATTAATAGTCGGAGTAGTAGTAGCAGTAAGAGTAGTAGTTATTGTTGTAATAGAATTAAAAATAACATTAGTAGCATTAGTAGTAGTAGTTGTTGTAATAGTAGTAGTGGGTAGTTTCAGTAGCTGTAGTGGTAGTTGGAGCAATAGTCGTTGTAGTAGGTGTAGGAGTAGGAGTAGTTGTAGGAGGTGAAGTAGGAGTTGGTGTAGGAGTAAGAGTAGTTGTAGGAGTAGGAGTAGTGGTAGTAGTGTTAGCATTGGTAGGAATTGTACTAGTAGTTGTACGAGTAGTAGTAGTAGCAATTGTATTTGTACTTGTAGTAGTAGTAGTAGTAGTAGTAGTGTTTGTCGAAGTTGGGGTAGTAGTAGTTGCAGGAGGGGTAAAAACGATAGTAGTGTTAGTGGTAGTAGCAGCAGCAGTAGTAGTTGTTGTAGTAGTACTTGTAGAAGTAGTAGTAGTAGTGGAAGGAGTATTAGTTGTTGTAGTAGTAGTAGTAGTAGTATTGGGAGTGTTAGTGTTGGTAGTAGTACTAGTAGTAGTGGTAGTAATAGTGTTAGTATTAGTAGCAGTAGTTCCGTTAGTTATAGGAGTGGTAATAATAGTAATTGCACTAGTAGTAGTAGTAATAGTAGTACTAGTAGTATCAATAGTAGTAGTAGTAGTAGTAGTAGTAATAGTAGTATTAGTAGTAGTAGTTGCAGTAGCAATATTAGTTGTAGTAGTAGGAGTGTTAGGTGTAGTAGTAGTAGTAGTATAGCAAGAGTAGTAGTGTTTGTTCTTGTTGTTCTAGCAGCAGCAGTAGTAGTAGTAGTAACAGTAGGAGTAGGAGTTCAAGTAGCAGTAATAGGCTTTGTAGTAACAGTAGGAGTAGGAGTTCAAGTAGCAGTAATAGGCTTTGTAGTAGTTGTAGTAGCAGTAGTAGCAGTTTGAGTCGAAGTAACTACTACTTCTACTACTACTACTACGTGTATTCCTACTGTTCCTACTTCTACTATTAGTACTAGTACTACTACTGCTACTGCTACTACTCCTCCTACTACTACTGCTGCTTCTACTATTACTAGTGCTACTACTGCTGCTACAGCTACTACTGCTACTGATACTACCCCTAATGTACTCGTACAACAACAACAACTACTGCTACTATTACCACTGCGACTACTACAAGTACTACTACTGGTACTATCGCTAATGCAACTAGTATTACTACCACTGTGACTACTATGACAACTATTGCTACTACTGCTACTTCTACTACAACAACAACTACTACTACTATCAAAACTAATACTACTACTACTGCTGCTACTACTATGACTTCTTCTCCTACTATTACTACTAGTACAACTACTACTATTAGTTCTCCAACTACTACTACTACTATTACTACTCCTATACCTACTGTTGCTCGTACTTCTACTACTAGTACTACTAGTACTACTACTAAGTACTACTGCTACTCTTACTGCTGCTGCTCCTGCTACTGCTACTATTTTTTCTACTACTACTGCTACTACTACTATGACTATTACTACCAATACAACTGCTACTCCTATTGCTACTATTACTAGTACTACTGCTGCTACTGGTAGTGCAACTACTATTTTTACTACTACAACTAATGCTACTACTATTGCTACTGCTACTACTGCTGCTACTACTACTACTTCAACTAGTAAAACTACTACTACTAGTACCCCAACAACTGAAACTACTACTACTATTGCTACTACTGCTGCTACTACTGCTACTGCTATTATCGCTATTGCTGGTACTACTGCTACTACTACTACTACAAAAACAACTACTACTACTCCTACTACTGTTATTTCTGCTACTGCCACTACTATTGCGACGACTACTACTACTCCTGCTGCTACAACTACTACAACTACTATTTCTGCTACTACTACCTTCACTACTAGTACTTCTGCTACCAGTATGGCTGCTGCTGCTGCTACTACTACTACTTCGCCGACTACTCCAATTATTAAAACTACTGCTACTACTACAACAACTACTATTACTTATGTCACTACTACTACTACTACAACTACTATTATTGCTCCTTTTGCAAATGCTACTACTTTTGCTGCTACTACTACTAATACCACTACTACTGCTCCTACTACTAATGCTACTGCTACTACAACAATTGCTGCTTCTGCTACTACTACTACTGCTGCTGCTTCTACGACTTCTACTACTGCTACTATAGCTGCTACCACTACGGCAACTAGTACTACTAGTACTCCTGCTACTCCTGCTACTACTGCTACTCCTTCCACTATGATTGCTTCTAGTGCTACATCCGCTAATATCGCACCAATTTCTACTACTACTGCTAGTAGTACCACTAGTGCTACTGCTACTACAGCAGCTACTACTACTCCTACTACTACTACTACAACGCCTCCTCTTACTTTTGATGCTCCAACTACTACTGCTACTATTGCTACTACTACTGCTGCTACTACTGCAACTACTACTCCTACTGCTACTACTGCTGCTGCTGTTACTACTACTACTACTACAACAACAACAACAACAACAACTACTACTACAATTGATGCTACTACTTCTACAATTGATGCTACTACTACTACTACGACTACTACTACTGCTACTACAACTATTACTACTACCCCTACTACTACTACGATGACTACTACTGCTGCTACTACTACTAGTGCGGCAACTACTGATGCTACTACAACTACTACCACAACTACTACTAAAGTTGCTGCTACAACTGCTGCTACTACAACAGTTGCTACCACTACTACTGCTACTACTATTACTATTTCTACTAGAACAACTACAACTGCTACCGCTACTACTACTACTACTACAACTACAACTACTACTACTACAACTGCTACTTCTACTACTCCTATTACAATTGCTACTACTTCAAGTACTGTTACTATTTCTACTCCTACTCCTAAACAACTCCTACAATTACTTTGGCTATTGGTATTACTACTTCTACTACTACTCATATTACTATTACTGTTACTAATACTACCACTACTACTACTATTACTACTTCTGCTACTACCACAGCTGTTACTACTACTACTTTTGCTACTGGTACAACTGCTACTACTGCTACTACTGCTACTGTTACTACCTCTACTACTACTAATACAACAACTAATACTACACTACTACTATAACTACTACAACAAGTACTGCTACTACAACAACTACGACAACTACTACAACTACTACAACTACTAATATTGCTACTACTACTACAACTACTCCTTATGTTACTATTACTACTACTACTACTACTATTACTTCTACTACCACTACTATTACTGCTACTAGTACTCCTATTGCTAGCAGAAGCACTCCTACATATACTACTGCTGCTACTACTACTTATTCTGCTGCTACTACTACTTATTCTGCTGCTACTACTACTACTACTACTACTACTACTACTACTACAACTACTGCTACCAGTACTACAGTGACTTCTCCTCCTCTTACTACTACAACTACCAATACTACTCCTACTACTGCTACTACTAATGCTAGTACTACTACCACTACCACTACTACAACTACTACTACTATTACTACTACTGCTACTACGACTATTAATACTACAACTACTGCTACTAGTACTACTATTACCCATACTACTTGACCTATTACTACTAATATCACTACTACTACTACTATTACTCCAATTACAACTACTATTGCTATTACTTATACTGCTATTATTACTACTAGTAGTACAACTACTACTCTTACTACTACTATTATTGCTGCTGCTACTACTAGTAGTAGTACAGCTACTGCTACCACCACTATTTCTACAACTACTATTCCTACTCCACTAATACTACTCCTACTATTACTGCTGCTACAACTACTGCTGCTACTACCGCTACTACTACTCCTACAACTACTACTGCTACTACTACTACTAGGACTGCGACTAGTACTACTACTACTGGTAGTACTACTAATGCCACTAGTAGTACAACCACTATGACTATGATAACAACTACCGCTGCTACAGCTACTTCTACAACTTCTATAACAACTTCTGCTACTTCTACAACAGCAACTACTACTCCTACTACTATCAAAACTAATACTGCTACCACTACTATTACTACTATGCTTCTTCTCTTACTATTACTACTACTACAACTACTACTACTACTTCTCCTACTACTACTTCTACTACTACAACTACTAGAACTACTCCTGCTGCGGCTACTTCTACTAGTAGTACTACTAATATTATTGCTACTATTGCAACAGTTGGTACCACTACTATTACTACTAGTACTACTGCTGCTGCAATTGCTGCCACTACTACCACTACTGCCACTTCTACTACTACTGTACTACATCAACTGGTACCAACACGACTACTGCTACCACTACTACTAGTACTACAACTACCACAACTACTGCTACTACTACTACTACTATTATAGCTACTACTACAGCTGCTACTACTATTACTACTGCGGCTACGGCTACTACTCCTACTATTACAACTATTGTTTCTACTACCACTACTACTAGTAGTGCTACTATAACTACTACTGTTGTTGTTGCTACTACTACTACTACTGCAAGTAGTAGAACTTCTACTTCTACTACTACTACTACATCTGCCATTGCTGCTGCTGCTACTACTACTACTACTGCTACTACTCCTTCAACTACTACAAATACTACTGCTTCTAGTGCTACAACTACTCAACTTACTACTACTACTGCTCTTTCTACTTCTACAACTCCCCCTACAACTACTTCTGCTATTAAAACAACTGCTGCTGCTACTACTACCGCTACTACTACTACTCCTACAACTACGACTGCAACAACAATAACTACTACTCCAATTATTACTTCAACTACTACTACTACTAGTATTGCACAACTTCTAGTACTTCACCACTACTACTACTACGACTACACCTTTTCCAAACACTACTGTTGCTCCTACTACTACTACAACAACAAGAACAACTACTACTACTAGTAGTATGACTACTTCTACTACAACTTCTACTAACACTACTACTACTACTCCTACCACCACTACTACCGATATTGCTACTACTACTGCTACTACTACTACTACAACAACAATAACAACAACTACTACTACTCCTCCTGCTACTACTGGTACTACTACTACTACAACAACAACTACTTCTAAAACTTCCACAACAACTACCACTGCTACTTATACCACTACTACTACCGATATTGCTACTACTACTACTACTACCACTACCACTATTGCTACTACTACTACTAGTACACCTACTACAACTGCTACTGCAACTATAGCTACTATTACGACAACTACTATTACTACTACAATTGCTACTGGCACAACTACTCCTATGACTACTACTCCTACGACAGCTACCCCCACTCCAACTACAACTGCTACCCCTTCTATTACTA
>RXID01017133.1:12500-21793 GCA_005019695.1 Trichopus zeylanicus subsp. travancoricus
ACTACTACTGCTATGACTACTACTTCTGCTACTACTACTGCTGCAATGGCCACTACTACTATGAATACTATGACTGCTGCTATGATTACTAGTTCTACTAATAACAACTACTACTACTACTGTTACTACTGCTCTTGCTACTACAACAACTACTACTACTACTGTTGCTACTACAGCTACTAGTACTACTGCAACTACAACAATGACTACTACTACTACTACCACTACTACTGCTACTACTACTACTACTACTACCACTGTTACAACTTCTGCTATGGCTACTACCACCGCTACTACTACTGCTAGTACCGCACTACTACTACTATTACTACCACTACTACTATTTCTTCTCCTACAACCACAACTACTGCTACCACTACCGCTATGGCTACTACTACTGCTACTAATGCAACTACTACTACTACAACAATAGCTTCTGGTACTACTACTACTACTACTACTACTGCTACTACTACTATTGCTACTACAACTGCTACAACAACAATTACTACTACTACTACAACAACTACTACTATTACTACTACTGCTACTACTACTACTACAACTACTACTACTGTTGTAGCTACTGCTACCACAACTAGTACTACTACTATAACTAATACTGCTACTACTACTACTTCTACTACTGCTATTGCTTCAACTAGTAATACTATTGCTACTACTACTACTGCTTCAACTAGTAATACTACTGCTACTACGGCTACTACTGCTGCTATGGCTTCTACCACTACTTCTACCACTATTGCTACTGCTACTACTGCTGCTGCTGCTACTTCTACTGCAACAATTACTATTGCTACTATTGCTACTAATAGTACTACTTCAACAACTACTTCTACTGCAATAACTACTACTAGAACTACTACCTCTCCTACAACTACAACTACTACTGCTACTACTGCTGCTAGAACTACTTTGACTGCTACTACTGCTACTAATGCGATAACTTTTACTACTACTAATGGCTCTACTACTAGTACTATTACTTGTGCTACTGCTGCTACAACTTTTACTATAGCTACTACTAATAATAATACTAATACTACTACTACAACTATGACTACTTCTGCGAAAACTATGGCCACTACTACGACTACTGCTACAACTGCTACTGTTGACACTATTGCTTCTGCTACCAGTGCTACTCCTACTACTAATGCAATAACTGCTACTACTACTACTATTGTTATTGCTGCTACTACTGCTACTACTTCTTCTACTGCTGCTACTACTACTACACCTCCTACTGCTAATACTGCTACTATTACTACTATTGTTGTTACTACTAGTACTGCTATTACTACTACTACAACAACTGTGGTTGCTGCAACTACTACTACTAGTAGTACTACTACTATTACTGCTACTCCTACTGCTAGTGCTATTGCTACTACTACTACTGCTACTACTACTACTGCTGCTACTACTACTACTATTGTTGCAACTGCTACTCCCACTATGAGTACTACTCCTACTAGTACTAATGCTGCTACCGCTCCTACAACTGCTGCTGCTACTGCTACTATTACAACTTTTGCTGCTACTCCTTCTACAACTACCACTAGCAGTACAACAATAACTACTGCTGCTACAACAGATGCTACTATTTGTAATACTAATACTAGTATAACTAGTACTGCTACTATTGCTATTGCTACTACTATTACTACTTATACTACCACTACTTCTACTACTGCTACTACTATTACTATTGCCACTACTGCTACTACTACTACTATAGCTACTACTATAGTTGCTACAGCTACTACAACTGTTATCAATATTGCTGCTGCTACTACTACTACAACTAATGCTACTACTACAGCTACTAGAACCACTACTTCTATTACAACTAATGCTACTACTACTACTAATACTACTCCTCCTTCTACTACTAGTACCATTGCTACTGCTGCTGCTGCTACTTTAGCTATTACTACTACTTCCCCTACTTCTACTACTAGTACCATTACTACTATTATAGCTACCTCGACTACTACCACTACTACTACTACTACTACTACAACTACTTCTACAATAATAAGAACAACAACAACAATGACTACTACTACTACTACTACTACTACTACTACTACTACTACTACTACTACTACTAATACTACTACTACTACTGCGGCAACTGCTATTACTACTACTACTACTAGTACTACTACTTGTACGACTACCAGTAGTAATACAACAACAACTACTACTAATGATACTACTAGTACTACTACTTTTACGGCTCCTACAACTATTACCACTACTACTGCTCCTCTTCCTACTATTTCTACTACTACACCAACTGCTACTACTTCTATCACTTCTACTGCTACCACTTCTACTACAACACCTACTCCTACTACTATTACTACTACTACAACAACTACTACTACCTCTACTCCAACTACTACTACAACTACTAGTAGGAGTAGTAGTAGTACTACTACTACTACTGCTACTATGACTACAGCCACTAGGACTACTGCTTTCGCACTGCTACTTCTATTACCACTACTACTGCTATTGCAACTACTTCTACTACTACTATGACTACTACTATTTGTACTACTGCTACTATTGCCATTACCACTACTACTACTACCACTACTACTAGTCCTCCTGCTACTACTGCTACAATTGCTACTTTTTGTACTACGACTACTACTACTGCTAAGACTATAACTATGACTACTATCGCTACTTCTACTACTACTACTTTTGCTACAACAATAGTTGCTACCAATACTTCTGCTACTGTTACAACTACTACAACTATTACTACCACTTCTCCTATTACGACTACTTCAGCTACCACTACTACTGCTACTAGTACTATTACTATAGGTAATATACTACTACTGCTGCTACTACTACTACTACTAGTGCTATTGCTACGACTACAGCTACTATTGCCACTATGGGTACTACTACTACTACTGCTACAACTACTCCTATTACTACTAATATGCTGCTAATGTGTTATTATTACTACTACTACAACTACAACTACAACTAATACTCCTACTCCTACTACTATTACTACGACTACTGTTACTACTACTCCTACTACTACTTCAACTTCGACTGATACTACAACTTCTACTACCGCTGCTCCCTCTGTTGATGCTACTGCTACTACTATTACTACTACTAGTTCTACTGCAACTACAATAACTACTGCTACTACTACAATTGCTATTACTACTACTACTACTGTTGCTATTACTACTACCACTAATACTACCACAATTGTTACTACGACTAATGCTACTACTACTACTACTACTACTACTCCTACTGCTGCTATTGTTGTTGTTACTACGACTACTGCAAATGCTACTACTATTACTACTACAACTGCTACAAATGCTACTTGTACTATTGCTACAACTTCAACTACTACTGCTACTACTACTGCTGCGACTACTACTACTACTAACTACTACTACCACTACTACTGTTACTGATACTACTGCTATTGCTACTACCACTACTACTACTACTACTACAAATTGCTGCTACTACTACTACCACAATGGCAATGGCTACTACTACTGCCACAGCTACTGGTGCTACTTCTACTACTACTTCTACTACTGCTACTACTACTACTAACTACTACTACATCCACTACTACTGCTACTACAACAGTTGCCACTGCCATGACGACTACAACTACTGCTATGGCCACTGTAACTTCTACTACTATTGTAACTACTACTATTATTACTATTACTACTACTACTACTACTCTACTACTACATTACTACTACTACTACTACTACTACTACTACTACTACTACTGCTATAGCTATTGCTTGTACTACAACTACTAAAACTACAATGACTATGATAACTGCTACAATAAGAACTACTACTACTACCACTTCTCATACTACTACTAGTACAACTGCAACGGCTGCATCTACTACTACTGCTATTACCATTAGGGTTACTCCTACTACAACTACACCTACTACTACCACTACTACTACCACTACTACTACTACTACTTCTATTACTACTTCTACTACTACTCCTGCCAACACTACTACTACTATTGCTACTACTACTACTCCTACCACTTCTAATACTACTACTGCTACTGCTACTGCTTCTTCTACTACTGCTAGGCCTCCTACCACTACTACTGCTACTACTACAACTAATGCTACTACTAATACTGCTACTACTACTACTACCTCTACTACTACTATTACTATTGCTACTACCGCTACGGCTCCAACTACTGCACCTGCCACCACTACCACTACTAGTACATCTTCCATTGCTACTACTATTGCTACTAATATAAATGCTTCTGCTATTACTACTATTGCAACAACTATTACTATTGCTACAACTGCTGCTACTGCTACTACGACTACTACTGCTGCTACTGCTACTACTACAACCACTACAACTAGTTTTGCTATTACTATGACTAGTACTATGACAATAATAATTGCTCCCACTATTGCTATTACTACTAGCACTGCTAAAGCTAGTATTGCTACTATTGCAATTGCAATAACTACCACTACTTATGATACTACTACAACTACTATCACTACTACTACTACTATTGCTACTACTATAGCAACTGCTACTAGTACCAGAACTACTATTGCAGCTACTACTGATGCTACAACTACTGCTGCTACTAGGACTACTAGTACAATGAACACTACTACTACCGCTACAATTGCAACTATAACTAGTACTCTTACTATTACTACTGCTACCAATACTGCTACTATAGCTACTGCCACTACATCTACAACTACTACTGATACTGCTGCTACTGGGACTATTATTAATACTACTACTACCACTACTGCTAACGTAGCTACTGGTACTATTAGTATTACTATTTCTACAACTACTACTAGTAGTACTACCACTACTATTACTACTACTGCTGCTACTACTACTACTACTACTACTATTACTACGAGTACTATTGCTATTACTACAATTACTTTTACTACTATTACTACTATAGCTACTACTGCTTTTTCTACAACTACTATTATTATTACTAATACTACTACTACTACTTCTACTTCTGCTACTAGTATTACTACTATCACTACTACTTTTACTACCACTACTACTATTACTACCACTACTACTATTACTGCTACTACTACTACTTCTACTACTACTACTACTATTACTACTACTAGAACGAACAATAACAACTACTACTACGACTACTACAACTTCTCCAACAATAACAACTACAACTACATCTCCTACTACTACTACTTCACATACTACTACTACTGCTACTACTACTTCTGCAATTGCTGCTACTGCTGCTGCTGCTACTACTACTACTACTACTACTACTACTACTACTACTACTACTACTACTACTTGTACTACCTCTGCAACTTCTACTACTGCTATTGCTAATATTATTACTACTACTACTACTACTACTACTGCTATTGCTACGGCTACTACGACTACTTATCAGACTACTACTACTAATACAACCACTGCTATTGTTATTACGACTATAGCTACTACTACTGCTATTGCTACTACTATGGTTACTACGACTACTTATCATACTACAAACACTATAGCTACTACAACTTCTACTATTACTACTACTGATATAACTACTATTTCTACTACTACTACTACAACTAGTACTACTATTTTTGTTACTGCTACTACTACTATGTTACTTATCATACTACTACTACTACAACTACTACTACTGCTTCTGCTATAACTTCAACTACTGCTACTACTATTTCTACTGCTACTACTGCCACTACTACTACAACTGGTACTACTAGTACTGCTGCTATTACTACTACTACTGCTACTACTGCTGCTACTTCTAATGTAGCTGCCACTGTTGCAACTGCAACTACAACTACTACAGCTACTGCAGTTACTACTACTGCTACTAATTTGGATACTATTGTTGCTACTAATACTGCTACTACTACTGCTACTACTAGTACTACTACTATTGTAACTACTACTACTACTACTACTACTACTGCCAGTTCTACTATTGCCACCAATTCTACTACCGCTTCTAGAACTACAACCCTTACTACAACTTCAAACACTACTACTGCTACTATATCTAATACAACAACTACTACTACTACGGTTGCTGCCGCCGCTATTGCTACTACTACTACTACTACTACTACACTACTACGACTGCTACTAGTACTACTATTGTAGCTACTAATGCTATTACTACTACTATTTCTGCTACTCCTGCTGCTACTACTACTACTGCTATTGCTATTACTACTACTACAATAGTTACTGCCACCACTACCACTACGACTACTAGAACTATTATGGTGACTACTATGATTACTACTACTACTCCTACAAGTACAACAACAATAACTACTACTACTAAAAAGACATACTATTACTACTACAACTACTACTACTACTACTACTATTGCTCCTACTACTAGTACTACTACTATAAATACTACTACTACTACTACAACGACAACTACTACTACTCCAACTGCTACTACTACCGCTACTACTACTGCTACTGCTATTGCTACTATGACTACTACTGTTACAATTACTACTGCTTTTGCTAGCACTATTCTTGCTATAATCATTACTACTATGGCTACTACAAATACTACTATTGCTACTACCGCTACCACTACTTCCTTGCATTCAGCTTTCAGGAATTTATAGGCAAAGAGTATCCTGGGCAAGACTCCTACTTGAACTCCGGAGTATTTTTGGTCAAATGACTCCTTTATCTTTCGCCCCAGATCTGTAGGCATTTTCAACCAAAATTTTTCAGACAATTCTGTACCTGTATAGAGCCGCCCTGCTGCTACTATCGCTACTGCTACTAATGCTAAGATGACTATGACTACAGCTACGACTGCAACAAATACTACTACTATTACTTATTCTACCACTGCTACTACTGTTGTTGTTGTTGCTGCTATTGCTATCAACACTAATACATTTCCACTTCAGCTACTTCTATGACTACTGCTACAACTACAACTTCTGCCACTAGAGCTACTATTACTATTGCTAGTAATTCTACTATTAGTGATACTACTAGTACTACAACTACTTCCACTACTGCTACCACAACTCCTTCTACTATTCTTACTATAGCAACTAGTCCTGCAGTAGCTACTAATACTAGCACTATGGCTGCTACAACTACTAATGCTTCTACTACTACTGCTGCTGCTGCTGCAACTACTGCTTCTACTATTACTATTATTGCTACAACTGTTATCACTACTACTAGTATAAATACTCATACTATTGTTGTTGCTATTACTACTACTACTACAACTGCTGTTGCTACTACTACTATTGTAGCAACTACTGCTACTACTGCTATTATTGCTACTGCTAATATTACTACTCCTTCGATAACTATTACTGCTACTAATACTTCCACTACTACTACAACAACTACCACTATTACTAATACTACTACAAAAGCAACAATAACAACAACAACTACTACTACTACTCCTACAACTACTACTACTTCTCCTTCTGCTACTGCTACTACTACTACTACTGCAACTGCTTCTACTACTATGACTTATACTACTACTACTACCACCACTATTGCTACTACTGGTACTACTCCTGCAACTACTACAACTGTGACTACAATAGTTCCTATTACTTCTACTACTACTACTGCCACAGTTGCTCCTACTATTACTGCTCCTACTACTACAACTACTATTTCTTATACTACTACTACTACTATTGTCACTTCTGCTACTACTACTGATTCTAGAACTATTACTCATACTACTACTGCTACTACTATGACAACTTCTACTATTATTGCTACTACTACTATAGCTATTTATGTTACAACTATAACTACTACTACTACTATTACTATTTTGCTCATACTACTATTGCTGCTAATACTACTACAACTGCTACTACCATGGCACCTACTACTAGCACTGCTACTACTACTACAACTAATACTGCTATGATTTGCTCAGTGGCAGTAACAGCTTCTTTATAAGAATGTGTCCCCTTGGTTAGGACATAATTGTTCATGAACTGGTCCACTGCTCAATTCGGCTGAGCAGTCTTTCGACCCGTTCAAGCTTTTCAGTGAGGCTTGTTGTTATCAAGAGTGCCTCATTCTACAGCAGCCTTGGCTGTGCCGCAAGATCCCGAATAGCCTACTTATGTAACTACTACTACTACTGTTACTAGTACTGTGACTACAACTATTCCTACTACTTCAACTACAACTACAACTAACACTGCTACTACAACAGCTACTACTACTGCTGCTACTACTACTACTATTGCTATTAGTACTACTACTATGCTACTACTACTACTACTACTACTACTACTATGCCACTACTGTTGCAACTTTTTCTATAACTACTTTTGCTACTACTACTACAACTTATTCTACTGACACTTGTGCAACTACTAATGCTACTACTACTGCTACTGCTGTTGCTGCTACAAATTCTATTACTATTACAACAACTACTACTACAACAACAACAACTACTACTACTACTTTTGCCATAGTTAGTACTGCTACTGGTACTACTACAACTACTATAACTACAACAACTGCTACTACTACTACAACTACTAATACAAATTTTGTGATTACTCCTGGCACTACTATAGCTACAACTGCTACTAGTACAGTAATAACAATAACAACAACAACTACTACTACTACTATGCTATCGCTATTGCTACTACTAACCCTACTACAACTACTAGTACAACAACAACTACTACTATTACTAATACTACAATAACTATTACAGCTGCTATAATGACTACTGTTACTAGTGATAGTAGTAATAGTAGTAGTAGTGGTAGTCATAGTCGTAGTGATAAAAATAGTAGTAGTAGTAGTAATAGTAGCAGAAGAAGTAGTAGTAGTCATATTAGTAGTAATAGTAATAGTAGTAATAGTAATACTAGAAGTAGCAATAGTAAAAGTAGCAACAGTAGTGTTAATAGGAGTTGCAATAGTTGTTTTAACATAAGTAGTCATAGTAGTAATAGTAGTAGGAAAAGTAGTAGTAGTAGTAGAAGTAGTATTAGTAGTAGTAGTAGTAGCACTAGAAGTAGTAGTAGCTATAGTAGCAGCAATTATAGTAGTAATAGTAGTTACAATAATTGCAATAGTTGTAGTTTTGTAGCAATCATAGTAGTAGTAGTTGTAGTAGCAGTAATAGTAGCAATAGTAGTATCAATAGTAGTAGTCA